>JAKSZP010005838.1:0-55332 GCA_022478985.1 Massospora cicadina | reverse complement strand
CCTCCCAGGTGGTAAAGCTCCTCGCTACCTCCTTGGGAGCAAACAACTCTTCTCAGCACCTTATAACCCATCCACAAATGGGGCCGTAGAAAGAGTTAATGGTACACTGGTCTCCATTCTCCGCAAGATGGCCAGCTCTGACCCTCTACACTGGGATCTTTATTTACCCGGTGCCCTTATGGCTTACTAGATCATCTATCATCACATCCTCAAGATGTCTCCCTTCCGTGTGTTGTATGGAGAGAACCTGGAGTTCCAGCCTTACTAGCCAAGGATATCTTCACTGCTAGGACGGACCCTGAACAAGCTATGAAAAAATTAGCCCAGCACATCATTTAACTGTAAGCAGAGGCATGAACAACTTGGCCAATATGGTCACTAAAGAAGGCCAAGCTTCTAATGAGCGCCGGGCTCCTCTTCCTTCCTTTCAGGTGTCAGACTTGGTAATGTATTACCATAATCGCATCACACCAAGAAGGGAAAAGCTTGCTTCTATCTGGGAAGGTCCCTTTTCCATCACCTATAAGCGAGGTGATGAGTATTCTATTAAGTCCCTTGCTTCAGGTCTTACTATCAACCACATTCATGGGCGGTTCTTGCGATCTTATACCCCCCCCAACCACTCTTGAAGGGGGTAATGTCGGACATTTACAAGTCTGAGGTATGGGAAAGAGTGGTTTCAATGTAAGTGAAGACCAAATCGGCCAAAAAACCTTGGTTAATTCTCAGTGGAACCCTATTAATCGGAGTAACACTTTTAATACTAATATTAATAAAACTTGGGCAAATACCACAAGTCCAACTGATTGGATTTCGCCAATTGTGCGGCAAATTCAGGGGAGTCCCTTGGAGGCTCTTTCCCCAGCCACTGTCAGTTTAGTTCACTTCCCCTCATGATGACCAGCCTCTTTTATAGGGTTGGTGGGGGCTCCTCAGGGCGAAAAGGTTTTCCCCCTTTCTGATTGGGCCTAATTAATTAAATCCCTTCCAAATGGTTTTGTTTTTCCAACAGTTACATCCCCGTTGGCCCTTGCATTGAAGCAATGCGAGTCTTGAACTAACTGATAGGCTGCTTTTGAATATTTCCTAATTCAGACAGCACCAAGAAATCCAAGCCTAAACTATGAATCTTTTAAATATCACTGTTGCACTATTATTGAGCTTTAGCTTTTTTCTGGCGCGGCACCTAATAAAAAATAAAAACATATAAAACTATTTATTTTATTAAAGTGCCTGTTTATATTATTTTTGATAAGTAGTAAGAGAAGCTCCTGCGATATTGTTGGATTCAAGGCGATACTGCACCAGCGAGCCTACAAATGGGCCAAAAATCCAACACCCCAGTGGTAGAATAGGTATCTCTACCACTGCCTCCCTGAGTTTGATTTTGGTACAGGAACTTTGGGTAGGGGACAATTATGACTGTGTTGGAGTTGCGCACCAATGCCCCAAACTGAGATAGCAAATAGCAAAGGCGGTCCATGGAGTTTTGGCCTATCATACGCTGCACATGGAGGTTTTCTGGATTTTGTCCTCCTTTCCCATTCATTAAATTTCCCATTAATTGGTGCGGTATCATCCCCTGGTCAGCCATTTCAAATAAAATAAGATAAAATAAAAGATATGAGTGTATCACTCAAACAAAATGGAAAAATAAAAACAAACTAAAATGAACTAACCAGGTCAGATGTGGTAAACCGCTATGCATCCATGGTGGGGAGAGAAAGTATCAGGAGGTTCATCTTCCTCCTCTGTATCAGACAGTGTATGGCAGAGTGCTGTGAGCATGGATGTGGGTGCATCTAAAAAATGGGGGGCAGGGTAGCAGAGTGGCTTGAGCAGCTTGAATTTAGCTATGAGGAGGGTTGTGATTTATTCAGATAGGGCTTTCTCAGCCTCAAGGCAAACTTTGGGTAGCGTGGTAAAGGTGGCGATGTTATTGCTGGTAATGAGAGTCTTTGGGCCAAATTTTGCAACCATTGCAACTTTTTTGTACTGCCTTGTGGGCAACTTGGTGAAATAAGATGAATTATTTTTTTACTTGTTGCATGGGGGAAGGGTAGGGGCAAGAATCCCCTTGACCAAGACTGCAACTGATTTTGCTATAGCATTTCAGAGGGGGCGAGAATCAGGGGAGGCAACAGCCTCTTTGATTAGTTGGTTGTCACTTTAGAATTTAATGGCATCATAATGTAGAGCATAGTGCAAGTTGGAAATTGAGCTGCATAATCTTCATTTAGGTACATTTTGAGGCCTGGGCCTTGACCAAGTTGTAGATGGGATTTCCCAAATTATCAACCTCATTCAAATAATTCCAGGGACTTTGGTTGAAAATGATAGGTTAATTGGCATACGGGTGGTCTGGATTGGGTAGTTGGGTGGGTTATTTAATTTACTGGCGTCCATGCTGGCTCCTGATTAGTTGGAATAGAGTAATGGTTTTACATTTTGGTTCCTTATTGGTTGAATCCATAGCAGTTGCAATCTGCCATTTTGGGTGGAGTGGGAGGGAGGATTATGCCCCATTCAAAAAAGTTTATATGTCAGCAATGGGAGAATCATGGGAGGTCAAGCGTGTGGGCTCCAGCTTGGGCTATGGTGGGGCAGCGCCGCTTTGAGTGGTCTAGGTCAAAACAAGTGGAGCAGATTGTGCACCATCTATCTACTCTGGCCCAGAAAGGGTGGTCAGGGGCAGAAGGGACTGACAGAAATTTGCCCTCTCAGCTGCAAAGGAAGAATGTCTTTGGTGGAACCAGCTGAAATGGGGAAATGTCAGCCATTTACAAGTTTGCGATGAACCTAAGAGTGATTTAATTAATAATTATGATTTCATCTACCAAAAGACCCTGGTTGATTCTTAGTAGAATCCTGCAAATTGGGGTAACATGATTTCGAATAATACTTAACAACAACCAAAAAATCAAGCAGTCAGATTACTCCAACCATGCAGCAGACCCTGGGGTGACCATTGAAAGGTACACCCCAGCCACAACCAGGTCCTTCAAAGTACCTACGCGGGGACCATTACCTTTTATAAGCTTGGTGGGGGTCCCCAAGGTGAATAATTTTCTTGAATGGGGATTGTCTGAACTTTATAAAATTGTTACCTCATGGTTACATTTTGGCCAATAATAATTCCCCTGCCATCGTTCAGTCAAAATTAATCAATTATCCCAAGCTTCAATAGGCTACTTCCCCATATTTCATATCTAGGACTAGTCTAAACTATTCTGAACCTATCCTTAAATTCCCCCTAACCCTTGATACAGTTTAAATACTGATTGTTTGGATATCTAGAGGGATTGTTTTTCCTTTATTTCCTGGTGCTGCTAATAAATTTTACAAAAATCAAGTTTTTACTAGTGCTTTATCTTTAATTTAGATATTTCTTTGAAAAAACCAGAGGTTTGAGGCACCAGCAAGAAAGAACACATTTTGATTCCTACAAAATGGTGTTCACTACAGGGGATTCCTTTACACCGTAAAAATTGTCAAAAATGGAGGGTTTAAATGTGATTAACCCTCCCATTTTTCCCCGTCACGTGAGATCTCGTTTAGTTGCTCTGGAAAAGCAACTAACAAGCGCTCTATCCCATCTCAATTAACTTGAGCAGCGCCCGCTAAAACCATGTTCTAAAGACAAGTACATCCCTGGTGAAGGGTGAATTGCTACTTTTTTGTACATTTATGAAGCTGTCATGTATGGGGCAATGGACAAGCAGAAATTTCAACACATCCTTCCTTTTTTAAGCCGCCTAGCACAAGAGATTATAGTTTCTTACCTGGGCCCTTCACACACTTGGGCAGAGGTGAAGGATGCTCTTTTGGCTGAATTTGGATCAAAGCAGAGTATACTCAGGGAAAAGCCTTTATGCGCCTTAGCATGTATGAAGTTGAATCGCCCATTGCTTTTGATGAACAGTTTTACCTCATTGCGCAAAAGTCATCCACCTCTAACCTGCTCACCCTTGATGATGCTATCGCCACCCTATTAACTGAGTTAGCTTCTCAGCTCTCTCTAGCCAGGAATATCATCTCAGTGAAACGCCACTTTAAAAACATCTGCAACATCGAAGAGGCTTTGTTGGATGCGGCCAAAGTTTATTTATGTGCTACAACAAATAAAGCTGAGGTGAAACCTTTGGCTCTAATCATTGAGGAACTTCTACCTGTTGAACAGTTGGGAGTGAGCTCACCTGTGCCTATCCTCCCTGTGGCTCGTTTTTCCTCAGTGCAACTTAAAAAGGATATCACTGCGTTTTATGAATTATAGACTTGTAAGGTAGTAAAAACCATACGCCCACACAAGCTCACTAAACCCGCTGTGCCTTCCCCTCCAGCTAAGCTGGTAAATGCGCGACCTAAGGCAATTCAATCTCCTATTGCCGTTTCCTCTATCTCCATCGCAGCCTTGGCCATTGTTAAGAATACCCTTGGGGAAGAATCTGAGTGGGGTTATGATGACATTGGTTACTATATATTGGGAGCCCCTGCAGAAGTAGAGGTTCCTGATCATCTGGACGTAGGAGTAGATGAGACCACCATACCTGAGTAAACGTACCTCAGCCAAATTCTAGGGTGTCTAAAAGTTATTGACAATGCCACCGATGATGACCAATTTGTAGCTTACTTGCTTCGACTTCTTCAGCTGGTGCATCCCATGAATCCATCTTGGATAAATACCCTGAGACTGCAAAAAACTAACCTCCAGCTTTCGGTTCAAAGAGGTCTTAGCTTTATTGCCTAACTTCAAAACACGCTTACTAAGGTTGAAGTGGTCATTTAAAAGGTCCAAATAATGGACATCTTGGACACTGACTCCCCTGTTAACGTGATCTCCACTAAGTATATTATAAAGATAAAGCTAGCGCCTGACTTAGAGTACACTTAATAATTTGGAACCACTGGCCCAAATAATACCCGTGCAATTGGGGCGTACTCTTTCCTTCTTATTTAAATTGGGAAGCCTATTTTATCAGCCCCTGCTGTGGCTTTAGATAACAATGCATATTATATGCTCATCAGCACTCAATTTATGATTGAGTACTAAGAAATAAATAACCTGAAGCAAGGTTACCTATTGCTACTCAACTATGAAGTCCATTAATAATTTCAAATAAAGAACCCAGCAAGCATGAATACTCTTGCTTGGTCGAATACCCCCTCTCAGCTATACCTTTGCCTTATACCACTTCTGGGCGCAACACAAAGAAATTGCCAAATTCAGTGAATGCTAGGGAAGATATCGCTTTCTATGCTGCAGATGAAGTCTTGATTAAGCCTGGTGAACAATGAGTGGTTGACACAAAAGTCTCGCTTCAAATCCCACGTCACTGTTTGTTGCACCTCATAAGTATTGAGGGTGTTAGTCCCTTGGAGCCCCGGGTATTGCCTGACATTCTTGACCCTGCTTACCAAAGGCCTATTACTCTGCTGTTGGGGAACCTCACCTCAAAGGACATAGTTGTAAAAAAACCAGGAGATTGGTAGGGGTTTGTTAGTCCTTGTAGAAGACATTGAACAAATTCACTCCATTGTTTCTGTGATGTATATGTGCCTGGCAATGGATAATCTGGTATGTACCTTACTCAACTTCCATATCTCGGATTAGATGACCTCAGATGAGCTGGAAAAAGTTCATACTCTCCTAGATGACTATAGCGACATATTCTCCAAATTTAATTAATGACTATGGTCACATGAAGGGCTGGTGCCACTCAATTGATGTGGGTGATGCTCATCCTATAAAATCCAAACCTTATCATAAATCAAAGGTGGATGGACAGAAAATGAGGACAGAGCTCCAGCAGTTACTAGACGCGGTGTTACTAGTTCCATCACAAAGCCCTTAGTCTTCCCCTCTATTGCTAATTAAAAAGAAAATTGGAGGTCATGAGATAGTTATGGACTACCACAAGTTAATAAAACCTCACGAAAAAGGATAGCTATCCTATCCCCTGCATTGACGACGCCATGGTCCAACTCTCTGGATCTAACTTCTTTCTTGCCATGGTCTTGGCTAGCGACTACTGGTTAAATGGAATTCCCCTGAAGACCAGGGGAAATGTGCTCTCGTTTGTAGTTAGGGTCTTTTTCAACCAACCTTATTATCTCAAGGGTTTGTGCAATGCACCTGCAATTTTCCAGCGTGTGGTAGACCATATTTATGAAGGACTTGAAGTTAAGTTGCGTCATTGTATACCTTGATGACATCACGGTATTCTCAAAAGCTTTTAACGAACATCTTGATCACCTGAAGGAGGTGTTTCATTGGCTACATAAGTTGAATATTAATAAAACTTCTCAGAGTCTACTTTTTTTCCAAAAGAAACTAATTTCCTTGGTCATTCCATTTCTCAAAAAGAAATTCAACCAATCCAAGATAAGGTTGAAGAGATCACAAAAATGCCTCATCTTAAAAAATTTAAGGGGTATTCAGGTATTTCCAAGGATGATGGGGTATTACCATAAGTTCATCCCTAAGTTTGCTCAGCTTAGAGAGCCTCTTATATGACTATTGACCAAGAACACTCCTTTTCAATGGGGTGCGGAACAGAAGGCCGCAATTGAGATGCTGAAGAACTGCTGCAACAACGCCCTATCCTACGGCACCCAGATTATAATAAACCCTTCATTTTCTTTACTGACGCCTCAGAATATGTCGTTGGGGACATTTTAGCCCAATTTTATGAAAACGGCGTAGATCATCCTGTATCCTATTTTAGTAAGATGCTGTCAAAGGCGTAATGCAACTACAGTGTAACGGAGAAATAGTGCCTTGCTGTTCTGTTAGCTGTAAAGCACTACCGCCCTTTTCTTTATGGATTCACCTTTACTGAGGTTACTGACCACGCATCTCTAATATAGTGACAGAACATGAAAGATCCTACTGGCCGGTTATCTTGCTGGGCTCTAAAGCTCAAACCTTATGATATGAAGATCAAACATTATACTGGAACTCGTCACATGAATGTTGATGGGTTGACTTGGCTACCAAACCTTTACTTAGAAAATAGTGAGGCGGAGAGTAACATGATCTCTTAATGACCCCTAATGACTGGGAGGATGAGGATGATCCTGTATAGAAAATGTTAGCCCAGCAGATTTTATAACACCAAAGTGGAGAACGGGAAGTTGTATAAGGAGAGGGAGGCAAAATGCCTGCCTTACCTTTGGTTCTTGGAATGCGTACCTGCCATCCTAGAAGCTCACTTCACCCTAGGTCATGGAGGGGCAAAGAAAGCTTTATGAGTGAATAAAGAATCTCTACTATTGAAATGAAATGATGGAATCAACTGTTGACGTCTTGGAAGCTTGCCCTACGTGTAAGAAGCAATCCAGTTATAAGACTAAATACCAGTATTAACCAAATACCTCTCAACAACCGTTCCACACCTTCAGTTTGGATGTAGTAAGTCTCCTTCCTCAGACTACTAATGGAAAAAAAATTATTCTAGTAGCTATTGACCATTTCACTAAGTGGGTGTAAGCCGTGGCTATTCCTCCTCTAATGGCCAAGGCCACAGCTACCTTTTTATATCAAAAAATTTTCTCTTGACATGGCTGTCCTCAAGTAATACTCTGCAACAATGGCAAGAATTTCACCTCAAGATTAGTAAAAATCCTGTCCTTATCCATGGGAGCTCAAAAACTTTTCTCAGCTAATACAATCCATCTACAAAGGAAACTGTGGAGAGAGCAAATGGAACCCTGGTAAACATCCTACAAAAAATTGCCTCTTCTGATCCACTTCACTGGGACCATTTCTTATCCAGTGCCATTATGGCATACCAGATTAGTTATCACAGTGTGTTAAAATTTATAGGTTTTCTGATTATTTTCATCTAATATCCCAAATAAATGTATAAAATGCACAATCTTGTCATCGTTCAATTCTCTGCATTATTTTGATAATGAAATACTTTCGTTTGATAATAGTATGGTGACTATTATCCATCGTTGAATAAAGTACTAGAATCAGACTAACGCTTGGCCAGTATTTCCTATCAAAATACTTAAGATATCTTAAATAGGGATTTGTTCCCTGGTACCGCCTAGCTTGATCCACACTCAGATCCCTGTTTATGGCTTCCCTCTGTTGACACACAGTCAGCAGCAATCCCTAATTCGATTAAGCTTCTCTTCTATGGATCCTCACTCAGATCCTTACTCTTTATCCTAAAGAATCTCCCAATTAGAGCACAAAACAATAATTTCCTTGAGAAAGAATAGAACTCAAAATGGATTCTGTTGAAGTATTCTGTAAAGTGTCTTTTTATTAGTAAATTCTTAGGGAATCTATAGAGGGAATTTGGCGCCCAACCTCAGTTGAAACCTCTTCAATGAAATTGCAGCCGTTGCCATTTATTACTCATCCTCTTCTCATCAGAGATGGTCTTCCCCATCCCGATAGGATTTTGACATTGGACATCCTTGAGACCTAAAACGAAAAGAGTCAGAAAACGTGTCCCTGACATTTTTCTTTTGATCCCAGAAAACCAACCATATTTGTCAAGCGACCTGCTTATGTAATGGGACTTGTTACCCATTAAGGCAGGTCACAAACCAACTTATCGATTCACTAGTTGCAGGTGACATCACTTGCCTCGCAACTTAATCTTAATTTTCCAATCAGTTAGTGATGAAACCTGCCCAATACCAATTGGTACACTTGAGAGTTAATTACTATCAGATGCCCCTATTTTGTCAGAAACTTTGCCCAAAGAGATTTTAAGCATTCTTCTAGATTGATATCCAACAGATCTGACCAGGCGAATATCCTAAAATCCCCCAAACAAAATAACCCCAAAATCAGGGTCAACCAATATCCAATTAACTTCACATTAGGGAATTATCCCCTAGCAATCCCTGGTAATCTAGTCATTCTGAATATGGGCAAAAATTTAACACATACCCCCTCTTGACTAGATTTTCAGCGATAAAAGGATTGGGGCAGGAGAACAACGCTTTGGACACTTAATCAAATACTTCATTTTCTCAATTGGTTATGATCAAACAGTACTCAATGCTGCTTGAACGACCTTCAGCATGTGGCTCGCTTCCTCTTCCTCCTCACTACTGCTTACTAAGAGTGCGCTCTTCACGACCTTTTGTCAGGCTGAGCTTATCAATTTACTTATGACAAAACAAGCCTGGGATCTGGTTTTCCCCCCATCAGGGTATATGACCCGCTGCCATATTCAGGATTCTTAGTCTGGCATCCTCAATTTCCTGATTTTCTCCTCATTCTCAACAGGAGATTCTTGCCATCTTAGTTTATTTTGTGGCACAATTAAGAATGCTCATTTATGCTTTCCCTTGTTATTTTCTCATAATAAACTCTTGGCTCATATCATTCTTAATTCTTCTCTGAGAGCTTATCCTATTTATTTTGAGATCATTTTCTCAAAAATTAGAGCTTAATTGATTTTAAAGTGCATAATGTTGACTATCATATAAGTCCAACATCCCCCTCTCATCCAGCTCGTATGTCAAAATATGAATCTCAGTACCAACAGCTGCTCTTTAGCTTGTCTGATAAAGACTTTCAGCTCTTCCAGCTGATGAGTCAATCTGCACACTGGAACCTCTTCTATGGTCCTTCCAGTACATATACTCCCAGTCAAGTACCCATAGACAGTCCTTACATGGCATTACTGGAAATGGTAATCAACCCTGACAAAACCAGGTTAGTGATTGCCTCAAATGACTCGCGATCAATCCTTCCTCTGTTATCAATTCCTGAGTTAGATTTTGAAACTCTCCTAGATTTGGCTTTATTCACACATACTCCTACCATCATTGTTAAACCTTCTGATTCAATGCCCTCCACTCTTGATTGTTTGTTCCTCACTGGATAAGACTTGCTTCTGGAATCCTCTTCTGACTCAGTCAATATTACAAGCCAGCTGTCTTGGCCACCAAATTAGACATCGGAATCAGCGTACATTTTGAACTCCCCTATGCAGAATTAAGGGCTCAAGTCACTTTGGCTTTGTCTGAAGCTCTGAACTCTTCTGATCTCAAGAACATCCTAGATCGTGATGTTGCAGCCTATGCTCTTCACTTTTCCAGCCAATTTCTTCAAAGTTGGACCATGAAGCTTCCGGCCTCCCCTGGCTTACATCACTCATTCTTCTTCAGCTTCCAAGAAGCTCATAGTCATCACTTGCAGGATGCCATTCGCTCCTTGCATGACTATCTCATTTCTGGTGCATCCCATTGGTATCTTTCGCTGATGGCTTTGATATTGGGCGTGATTTGGCAACCCCGCCTATTATCCCTTGCTTGATGCTGGTCCATATGTCTGGTGTTCTTGACAAAGCCAATCAGCAAGTGCTCAAGGCCAATCTTACAGATCTGGTACTGTATCAGGATTACTTGGGGTTATTCATTGACTGCCTCTTATTATACTGTTCTTCCCTCCCCAATCTGGGGTATCATGATTGGCAAGTACTAAGATCTCAATTTCTCTTACCATCATTACGTTCTCTCAGGGTTCAGCCTCCACTCAACAAACTTGGTTTTGAGTAGATCTAGCCCTCACTAGCGTTCAATCTCTCATAAAGTATGATGGGTTGTTTACTCCTACTGCAATCCATCCTCCCTCCCCAAGAGGTGACATAGGCGGAATCATCCCCAAATTGAGGATAACCAATAAAAATAAAAATTATGAAGATATATTGTTTTTTCTATGTGTTTTTTGAAATCTTTTTTCCATATTTTAATCATTATTTTATTTTTTATTCGTTTTTTTCATGGGACTTGACCTTTTTTCAGTTCAGCGGTCCATCTTTTTATTTTATACCTTCAAACTAATCCTAGGTATACTCAGACCTACCTGTTTCTATGGTTCAGAGGTCTTATTTTTTAAGATTTAATCATCAAGTTTGGTCCAGCAGTCCTTTTTTCAGCTTAACCAAATTACTAGAACATATATATCTTAATGGTTCAGCAGTCCATTTGGAACTCTTTTTTATTATTATTTTCATCGATCCATTGCTTTAAATACTTAGCATGAACTTGATTTACTATCCTTCCATCCAAGAGATTAGAAGGAGTAGGCATCCATCGCCATCATGGCAATTATCTTAAACAGACCTGACCACAACAATCCAACTTTTTTCTTCTCCTGAAACCATGCATATCACAATAGGCAACTCTTTCACCTATTTGATATTCTCATAAAGCTGGCAATTTCTTATCATCCATCATTTTGTGCTCAAATCCTTTTCTTCGAAGTTATATTGAATGCTTGTGATTGCATTTTGATCAGGATATTTATCAATCGGTTCAGGTAATGCTTGGCTTTCATCCCCAATGTTAGTTCCACCATCAAATATAACATCAGCGGCAACACGGCCTTCCTCCCATATAACAGATCAAATGGCATTTTTCCTGTCGCTGTATGATGCCTGATATTGTAGGCAAACGTCACCAAACTCAGGTACATTCTTCATGCAGAAGTTCTACCTTCAACCAGCTTCCTCAGCGTCATGACCAGCATCCCATTAACTCATTCTACCAGACCATTTGTCTCCAGCTGTTAGGGTACAGACATGACTCCTAGAATCCCCATTATTTAATTTAATTGCAGGATCACATGAGATGTAAAATTTTTCTCATTATCACTCAGCAGGACCTTTGGGCATCCATGTTGGTACACTACTTGATCCATGTGGGAATCCAGCTGATTTTTGCTTGCTGGTGCTTGACGCCTGTTGGATTTTACAAAGATTTTTATAAAAATTTAAATAAATAAATTAAGCGCTAATAAAAATGGGTTTTTATGATTTTTATTAGATGCACAATAAGGGGAGAATGATGCCCCTCAACCTTTGACTATCTAATATTTAAAGTAATTTCAAAGGTCAAGGGAAAATACAGGAATATTTTCAGAATAGCCAACATGAGTCCAAATTGGAAAATATGCAGGAATAACATATCAAACTCGGGAACTCACTTCAGGGCAGCGGAGTGAAGGAAGAGGCATTCTTATTAGCCCAAACGTACCCATGAGATAACATTTTTATAAACTTGAGCCAATCACTTCCCAATAAATTTCTTGCACCTTGGGGGACCTCCACCATGCCTATAAAAGGGGGGTTCCGCGCAGGTGCATTGAAGGACTTTGTTGGGGTCAGGGGAGTGCCTGATGATAGTAACCCAAAGTTTGTGGTGAGGTCAGAGTAATCTGACCAACCAATTTTACTAGTCTTTATACAGTTTTGAACTGGTGTTTCCCTGATTAATGGGTTCCACTGAGAATCAGCCAGGGACTTTTGGCCAATTTCTTTGACTTTCTCATTTTTTTAATAAACAAACTCTTAATGACTGTTGGACATTTACCTTTGCAGCCTAAAAATAAGAATGCTGTTGGTTGAGTTCTACCAGAAAAGGGAAATGTCAGCCATTTGCAATTTTCCAATGTTATTAAGAGTTCGTTTATTAAAGATAAAAATGAGAAAATTGAAGAAATTGGCCAAAAGTCCCTGGCTGATTCTCAGTGGAACCCTGTTAATTAAAAATCCAGTAAAAAAACCTATATGGGCACTAGTAAAATTAGCTGGTTGGATTACTCTGACCTCACCACAGACTTTGGAGTTATCATTGGCAGACAAACCTTCTGACCCCAATGAAGTCCTTCAATTCACCTGTGCGGGGACCCCCCCTTTTATAGGCTTGGTGGGGGTCCCCCAAGGTGCAAGAAATTTCTTGAGCGGTGATTGGCTCAAGTTTTAAAAATGTTACCTCACAGGTACGTTTGGGCCAATCAGAATTCCTCTTCCTTTACTCTGCTGCTCTGAAGCGAGTTCCCAAGTTATGATACATTATTCCTGCATATTTCCTAATTTGGACTCGTGCATGCTACTCCAAAAATATTCCTGAATTTCCCCTCAACCTTTGAAATTACTTAAATACTAGATAGTTGGAGGTTGAGGATCATCATTTTCCTTTATCATGCACTATTAAAAATTGTAAAAATCCTTTTTTTAGCGCTTTTTATTTTAAATTTTTATTTTATTAAAATTATTTGTTGAAACCAGCTGGCAAAAGCACCTGTGAGCACAATTAAGCTGGTTTCCCACAACGACATCAGAAAATTGCAAATGGCTGAATTTTCCTTTTCCAGTGGAGCTTGACCTACAACATTCCAATTTTTAGGATGCAAAGGTAAATGTTTGACAATCCAGGATGAACTTTGCAGTACTGGTAGCATCTACTTTTTCTAGGGCCTTCATCTTGACCCATCTCATCAGATTATTGATTGTAACTATTATGTACTTGACTCCCCCTGTGCTCATCATCAGTGGTCCCATCACGTCGATGGACACCATATGCCAACAATCTCAGGGCGGACAAGTCAGTATCCAGTCATATTCTTATGTGGCTTGTGCAACTGGCACTCCACACAGTAAGCCAGATAGTCCATGACATTGTAGTTGATGGACTCCTAGTAGTAGTACTAGTGAATATGGTTGGTCATTTTTCTCAGACCTCTGTGCCTGACAACCTTATGAGTAGCTTGAACGATAGCAACTCGTTCTGATGGCTTTGGGATTAGTAATTGCTTCCCATTGATCATCTTAAAAACTTGACTATCATGGTTTGGTGTTTTCCATCACTTTTTGAAGTGCACCTTGGATTTTTTGGTGCTCGTTCCTGATTTCTCCATTGACCATTATTTGAAATAGCTCATCAACCTGCTGGTATACCATGTGGACTATTGGAATTCGCAATAAGCCATACATATTCTGATGATATGCCCCCACTCAATGGACTATCTCGTTGTCTTAATACTGTAACTTTAGTGCCCATCAGGCTAGTTGTCCTTCTAGTTCTCATAAATTTGTGCAGCTAACGCAATGAAGAGTGGTCTGACACCACTTTGAAGTGCGTTATATGATTGTACACCCAAAACTGTCTTCAGGTGTAAAGACCGCAAGGCATTCATGCTCAGTTATGGTGTGATTCCTCTCAGCAGCTGAGAGCGATCAGATCACATATGCCACCGGATGTTTAATCCCAAGTTCATCTACTTAGCTCAATATGGTGCCAATTGCTATCAACAAAGTATCAGTTTGTATTATAAATTCTTAATTGAAATTTAAATATTTCAAAATTGGAGAATCTATCAAGTACTAACGTTACTCATCAAAAAGAATTTTGGGCTTCTTCATTTTAAACGAATCCTTTCTTTGGATCCTTCAACAGATGAAATAGGGGCTTAGCAATTCTTGAAAAATCTCAAATAGATCTTCTATAGTATCAAAACATTTCAAGGAACACTTTGATATCTTGGACACTCTTTGGCACAGCCATTTGCTCTATGGCTTTGATCTTCTGGGATTGCAGCCTCAGTCCACTAAAGTTAATAACAAATCCCAGGCATTCCAACTCTTTCTTAAAGAAGTTAAACTTCCTTTGATTTATCTTCAGGTTGGCCGCGGATAGTCTCTTGAACTCTTCCTCCAAGTGGTGCAAAAGGTCAGTAAACTCCTACTGAACGCATTTCTATCGTCCAAGTACACCATGACTCATGAAAACTTCAAGTCATATAGTATTGCATCCATGGCACTCTGGAACGTCGCAGATGCATTGCACAGACCCTGGGGAATCCTCGTCAGTTGATTAGCCCCTGCGCAGGAATAATTGCGCATTTTTTGGTCTTCTCTTAGAAAATTAATTTGCGAATATCCCAATTTCATATCCATCAAGGAGAAATGCTCTGCTTCTCCTAATCAATCTTTTCATCGTTGATTATTGGTAGTGGGTACAAATCCTTCTTCATAATCTTGTTCAGCTTCTGATAATTGATCACCACCTGATTAGGGCCATCATTCTTCTCACAATTAGAATTGGACTCGCCCAGGGACTCAACGATGGAACTAAAAAGCCCATGCTTCACTAGTTTTCTGATTTCTTCCTCCACTACTGCTTCAGCCGCTTTTGACCATTGATTATTCTCATCCTGATCAGCAAATTTTTCAAGTATTGACCTTGTGGATCGCATCTCCTATACATTCAAATTGTGGTTGTCCTGGGAAAATACTTCCCAATACTTGTCAAACAATTTGAGCACCTCCTCAAGCTGTCCTTTCATCAGATCAGCAATTTGCTCTCTGTTGTAGATTTAAATGTGATGACTGATTATAATCAAGATCAAGATTCAGTGTCTAGGTCTAATAAGATCTTAAAAACCCTTTTGTATATATCTAATTCTCAGATAAACTGACAATCGACCCTTTGGAGTTATCAGCCTCCTCTGATGGATGAGGCAAAAGCAATATGAAGGGGCTAAGCCCTCCACAAGAAGGTTGATCCCATCTATTAAGAACTTTATCAGATCTATCCATCACAATTATGTTAATAATAATCAGCAATATTGGTCCTTTATTAGAAAAGATCTTATCTTGTATAAAGCACAATGATCCTCATGAAGAACTACCAAATCTATTCCTATAAATATCCATCATTTTGAACTAGAAATACCACTTATTTTGTCTTGTGTAGCTCAATTTTGGTAAATTCTTAACTAAGTTCATTACTCCAATTGTAATTTATTATTGTAACGAAACTGATAACTTCGTTGCCTTGTTTCCACCTTTTCTAGAGCCACAAAACTGATAAATTCGTAGCCTTTATAGCGCCTGAATATCATAATTTTTCACAAAAAACCATATACTAGTGCTTTCTGCCAGGTTTGCTTCTGAGGCCATCTGGTGAAAACATATTTTTATGACAATAAATACATCTAGCAAAGAAAGCCCCTCTTCTAAGAATCAATGAGTATCACCCAATGATTACACTCCAACAGGCAGGAGATGCTTTCCACTAACATCAGTGATCTTCACTTTCAAGCATCTATGACTTGGCCATTGAAGACCCTTATCAAGATAATTATCAATTACATTATGCAAATGTGGAAGAAACGGTCAAGGGCTTAGTAGGGGTGCGCTATTCAGCCCAGTGGCCACCCAAACTGAGACTGAGCATATAAGGTTTCATCTAGCATGATGAATTTATGTAACAGAGAGGTTTTACAACATACCAATGTTGGTTTGGCTAGAACAGAGCATTATCTCCGGCAGTACGTGCATCCCGCCATTCATCATGTACTCCAAATTTTGAGGTTCATCATCTTGATATCCAACTCCAGTTGACCCTGGCGCAAAAATTTCATTCTCAGCTATACTCTTTCTATGAAACTGCTTTTAACTTTGGTCAAGATAATCGTAAAGCCATACTCAATCATAGGTGGGAAATCAATGCTCTACATAACCATCTAATGAGAATTGACAATGAAGTTGTGGGTTACATCGGTCAAGAAGTATCCCTACAGGTTAATGATATTGCTAATCCTATTCAACACCAAATTACTACCTTCAAGATGAGATTACTAAACAATTGGGACAATTGTGGGCCCAAAATGAGAAAAGCTTTAATTGAACTTGAATGGCTGCTTCAACAACTTGTCCAAATTGTAGATAATATTTGAGAAGGTGGACCCAGCCCTGTTGGTCCTCCTGGACCTCCAGGACCACCTAGTTCTCCTTTGGTGACTCTGGGGCCCCTTGAGAACAAGGTCCTCAAGGACCTGCGGGTCAACAGGGCCCCCTGGGTCTGCAGGTCGCGACAGTTTGCAAGGACATCCTGGTCCTCCCAGCCCAACGCTTTCAGTTCACGATTCTGAACCTTTAAGTTTACTGGTAACAAGAGTGCAGGAGTTAGAAACCCCAAATCCGAGCCATAGCTCAAGGATGTTTCTTATCTCTAGAAGGCCTTCTAACCAACCCAGATTATTCACTAACCAACTTATTGGATGGTGTTGATAATGCTCATTGTCTATGCGATGCTAACCATTCTACGCAAGAAACTCAGTTTTCAGTGTTTACAGCTTCCAATGATTGGTTAACTGCTAAATATGGAGTACTTTAGAATAAGCAAGAAGAGATGCTCTGCAATTTATAACTCAATAATTGCTTGCAATTGACCATCTTGCACAATGGGTCCAAAATCTATAGGATGGTCTCAATCATTTATGACTACAAGCTGACCAAATTCCTACTCAAGCCCATATCCCTGAGTCTGAACCCATTTGAGCTGATCTGGTTATAGTATCTGGCATACATGTCTTAAGCAAAGAAACCATCGTTTTCAAACCTACCTTTAAGGATAAGTATGATCTGGGTGAAGGTAGAAATCATTCTTTTCTATTTGTCTATGAGTGAGCAATGGATGGGGCGAAGGATCAACAGAAAGTTTGTCATATCACTTTTTTTTTAAATGATTCACTCAAGGAATCATGGTCCCTCATCTTAAGGTTTGCAATACGTGGGCTCAAGTGAAAACCGCCCTTATTAAGGAGTTCAGAAGTGATCAGATTTTATATAATCAAATGCAAGCCTTTATGAGCATCCAATCAAGCGAGGAGAGACAATCCAAGACTTTGCTAAGAGATTTTATCATAAGGCCCAGACTCTCGCCAATTGTGATTGTATTACCATAGATAATGCCATTTCAGCTGTGATGAGTGCGTTTGCTTTTTTGTACTCAATTATTACTACATTTAAAACCTCCTAAAGGAAATTTCATATCCATTCTTGACATCAAAGAGGCGTTGATGGAGATTTCTAATGGTGTGATGCACCCAACCTCCACTAATAGCCCTCATGCCTATATCCATGCAATGCCGCCTAGACCCAAACATAAACCTAAGAAAAATCCTTGCATCTATTGCAGTCTAGTGGGCCATATGGAAACTCAATGTTGGAAGAAACAATCTGAAGAGTCGAAAAAAGAGGAGTCAGTATAGGGCAAAAGTTTCCTTATGTTAACCTACCTCCTGTGACTCAATCGTAATTTTTTAAAACTCCTAAAAACTGTTTTGTGATATCTGCTCCTGGTGAACTTGGTATCCCTGATGATTTAGCCAATAAAGATACTGTTTCTTCTTATGTTTTTGTTTCATCTTCTAATTCAATTGACCAATTAGTCCCTTGGTATTTTCAATCCCACACTTTGGCACAGATGTGACCCAGGTGAAGACATAGTGCATAAGGTAAAAGTTTTGGCTATTATTGATATGAGATTGCCTATAAATGTGATCTCATCCAGGCTTATGAAAACAAATTAAAGTGGCGCCAGACTTAAATCTTTCTCAAGACTATTGAACTGCTGGTCCTTCATATACTAAATCCATAGGAGCTTATTCTTCCCTTCCAATGCGCTTTGGAAAGTTGGTTATTTCAGCCCCTGCAGTAGTGTTGGACAATAACTGCAATGACTTGCTTTTGGGAACCAAATTTTTATTGATTTTGATGCAATAATTAGGCTTAGGACAATTATCATTCTTTAGTTGGATACCATGTACCTTTAATTTTAAAAGATGTCCCCAATAGCAAAGGCGAACTCAAACGACGCGTTTTCTTGTTAGAATATCCTACTTCAATCTATCGTCTTGAATAATGAATCTTGGAACCTAGGACTATTCTTCCGCCT
The DNA here is from genome assembly GCA_022478985.1 of Massospora cicadina. NCBI lineage: Eukaryota > Fungi > Entomophthoromycota > Entomophthoromycetes > Entomophthorales > Entomophthoraceae > Massospora > Massospora cicadina. Next base: position 36,831 of record JAKSZP010005838.1, on the reverse strand, counting down.
CCTTCAGCTTGTGCCTCTGAAAGAATGCCTTTATATTCTAACAATTTGATTACTATTCCTCCAAAAGTTCAAGCTATAATTGATACTGGAGTACAATTATTTGTGCCAGCTGATTATGTATTAGAGATCTCCAATAGTAGTAATCCCTCTCATTTGGAGGCCTTAACCTGCCTTGGTATCCTTGATCCCGCTTATAATTGGACTGTTCTAGTCTTACTAGCTAATATCACCTCTTGATATATGTGATTAAATCGAAATAACCCTATTGCTTATGTGCAGCCTACTCCTGTAAATGAAATTTTATTCTTCTCAGGATGTGGGGATTTAAATGAATTTGGGCTGGAAGAACCACCTATCATTGCTTGAGTTGATATCAAATTTGGAGATTCACCTACTCCAGAACAACAGCACTAAGCTGAGGCTCTAATTGAAGAGTATGCGGATATATTCACCAAGGGTTCTGGAGATTTTTAAGTAAATGAAAGATGTGCAGCATCAGGTGAATTTGGGATACTCCCCCTATTTGAGCCTAACCTTATGATAAATCTATAGTTGAGGAAGCTCAGGTCTCAGTGGAATTGAAACAACTCCTAGATGTGGGGCTACTAAAGCCTTCTCAAGTCCTTGGGCTTCCCCTCTACTTCTAATCTGGAAAAAAGAAGGAGGTCATAGAGTGGTTATGTATTATTATTGGCTTAATTCTGTTACTAAAAGGACTCTTATCCCCTACCTCGCATTGATGATTTATCAAGGCTATTGTCTGGGTCACAGTTCTTCTCTTCCATGGACCTTGCTAGTGGCCACTAGAAAATTGACCTGGCTCTGAAAGACCATCAGAAATGAGCCTTAATTTATAGTGAGGGTTATTTGAACCTACTTGTATGCTTCAGGGGCTTTGTAATGCCCCTGCTACTTTTCAAAGAGCCATGAATGGCTCATTTGGAAGACTTAAAACGTTCCTTATTTTTAGTTTATTTAGACGACGTTACTGTTTTCTCTCGCAATTTTAACAAGCATTAGCTCATTTAAAAGAAGTATCTGGCCAAATGCGTCATGCATACTTAAGCTAAAATCCAAGTTTTTTTCAAAACTGAGATAGTTTCTTAGACCATAAAGTTACTTGCAATGGGAACTTACCCTTATCTAATAAAATACAAGCGATTTTGGACATGCCTGTTCCTAAAAGCTTGTACAATATTCAGGTGTTTTTAGGGATGGTTGGTTATTGCTGACAATTCATCCCACATTTTGCTGAGATTGCGGAGCCTTTAGCCTATTTATTTCACAAGAAAGTTCTTTTCCTATGGGAAGAATCACAACAGCAAGCTTTTGATCTTTTGCGTCAAGCTTAAGTTATTGCCCCAATAATAGTTCATCCTGATTTTCCAAAACATGTATCTTATTTACCAATGCCAGTGATGTAGCTATTGGTGCTATTTTGGCTCAGCATGATTCCAACCTGTTAGATCATCCCATCACTTATTATAGTAAGACCTTTTCCAAAGCAGAATGAAAATTTAGCATTACTGAGAGGGAATGCCTTGCAGTCCTATCCGCCATCAAGCATTTTCGCCCTTATCTTTATGGCAAACATTTAACTATCATCACAGATCACGCTCTTTTAAAATGGCTAAAACAACTGAAAGATCCTGATGGACGCTTAGCTAGATGGCCGTTAAAGCTTCATAATTATTACTTTACAACTCAACATGTACTGAAGCTATACATTAAATGCTGATGGATTTTCTTGATTACCTATACTAACGTTATTCACTGCTGAGGAAAATTGCATCATTGATTTGATTGGCATACCTAAACTCTGGTACCGTTAATCTAAGGACGTTATAGTGAAGCTACAATCTTTAGCCAAGAATACTCAAGTTAAAGAAGGTTCTTTATATAAAAAGTTAAGATCTAAATTGTTGCCTTTTATTCAGTCTTTTGTGAGGACTGATACTATTATGGAGGCTCATCAAACTGTAGGGCATGGAGCTGTCGCTAAGACTTTACTGTGGTTGAAAAACCATTGTTATTGGGATAACATGCTGGAAACTGTGCACAATGTGTTTGAGACTTGTCTCACTTGTCAACAACATTGTAGTGGAAATCTGATTTACCAACACAAAATTGTGGGACCTCCAGAACCTTCTTCCACTATGAGTATTAATTGGTGGGCCCTCTCCCCTACTGCTACTTATGGACATCATTATATTATATTAGCTATCAACCATTTTTCCTAATGGATTGAAGCTGTCTCTGTTTCTAAGGTCACCGCTAAGGCTACTGCGCCCTTCCTTTTTAAGCAAGTTCTCACCCAGCATAGTAGCTCAAAAAAGTTCTTTTATCTGATAATGGGGCCAACTTTATTTCACAGGTGGTATCTGAGCTTACTAAACTAATGGGTACCTATCATTAGTTTACAACCCCTTACAATCCTTCCACTAAGGTTGTGGTTGAAGGGACCATCTAGTACTAAAAAAAGGGTGTGGTTGAATGAGCAAATGGTACCCTTGTAGTCATTCTTCAAAAGATCGCGTCCAACGATCCTAGTAGATGGAATCCTACTTACCTAGTGCGATGTTAGCCTATAGGGTTAGCTATCATTGTATAATTGGAATGTCTCCCTTCAAGGCTCTTTACGGTTAGGATCCTATTTTACCCTCAAGTGTACAACTTATACTTGATTCTGCAACCCTGAAAACTACTGCTTTATCTATGAGGAGACTAGCTGATAGAACTATCAGAGTACAAGTCTTAGCCTCAAGTTCTTTTGCTGCTACAACCTTAAAAGAGGGAACTAGAATCAATTCTTTTTGACCTAAGTTGCCTGAATATCAAATTGGGGATCTTGTACTCTTTTATCATCATAGACTTGAAGGACGGAATCACAAACAAGATATTTTATGGGCTGCTCCTTACCATATTATTTATCATTGGGGCATTGAAACTCATTTCAGCTATTAATACTGGGACCGTTATCAATAAAGTTCATAGTAGGTTTCTTCATAAGTATGTTGCCCCTAGGCAAGAGCTTTAAGGGTGCATTGTTGGAGATTCAAAAGCGATGATTAATTATAATCAAGGTCAAGATTTGGTGTATCAGTCTAATAAGATCTTAAAATCCCCGTTGAAGATATCCAATACTTGGATAGACCAACAATTGACCCTTCATAATTATTGGTTTCCTCTGATAGATGAGCCTAAGCAATCTAAAGGGGCAAAGCCCTCCACGTGAAGGTTGATCCCATCTAATGAGAACTTTATCAGATCTGGCCACCACAAATACGTTAATAATAATCAGCAATACAGCCCTCATTAGAAAATATCTTACCTTTTTGAAGCACAAAGATCTTCATGAAGAACTACCAAATCTACTCTTATAAATATCCCTCATTTTTAACTAATAAAGTACTCTTACTTTTGTCTCACGTAGCTTGATTTTGGTCAATATATAACTAAGTTCTGCATTTTGATCAGAATATTTTATTGCAACGAAACTAATAACTTATTTGCCTTGTTTCCACCTTTGCTAGAGACACAAAACTAAAACTTTTGTAGCCTTTGTAGCACTTTTTATCTGGCCACCCAAAGTATGTTAACAATCATCAGCAATATCAGTCCTCTATTAGAAAAGTTCTTATCTTGGCTATGTAATGAATCAGGAGACACTTGATCTATATATTGCTTCAGATCAGGTGGAGTTTGATCTGAATGTGGCCTTAATCCAGAGGGCTTTAAACTCAGAGAACTCAGATCTTGTGAAATTTGACATCCCAAACCCAAAAACCATCCATGAAATGACTCTGGGCTTATGCAAGGCATGGATGATGATCCAGTGGGATGTGGAGTCTTTTCAATTAATGTGATGGATGGTATTTGAAAGAGCTTAGCATAGGAGTGAGCCTATTCAATACTGGTGAAGTGCTATTTATGGGAGGTTGTCACAGCCCTGAAGGTCCATTTGCGTCTTCTATACAATATCAGAAAATTAAATAAAAAATGATCACTTGCTAAGGAAAATATAAGATTTTATTAAAAAAATATAAGAATCAGATCGGAATCATGAGCTCAACTAGTGAGCTTGGCGTGGCATTGGCGTCATTCTCAGCCCTTTCCTGGTCCCAGACCCTTCTGTTGATGTGCAGCGTCATGGGAACAGTGGTGCGGGAATAAGTGGCAACAATGAGGCATGGTGGAAGGGGTTTGGGATGGGCTTCAGCTGGGTTGTCCCTTGTATGGTCAGTAATATGGCTCTTACTTCCCAATTCATTCATAGTATATCGGTGCAAACTCACCACTACAGGTTGAAGCATTAAGGTCCTCATGAAGAACTACCAAATCTACTCCTATATTTATCCCTCATTTTTAAATAATAAAGTACCACTTATTTTGTCTTGTGTAGCACAATTTTTGTCAAATCATAACAAAGTTCATTATTCTGACTGAAATTTATTATTGCAACAAAACTGATAACTTTGTCGCCTTGTTTTCACCTTTGTTAGAGCCATAAAACTAATAATTTTGTAGCCTTTGTAGCGCATGAATATCACGTCTAATTCATAAAATTCTGATAGTCTTCCAGGTATAACTCAATTCGCCAATATACACTGACAAAGTTCATTTCCAAAAAATAGGTTGATCCAGCTAACAACCAAAGGGAATCATCAATCTTTGGTAAGGGATAACTATCTCATCAAGTAATGGCATTTAATCTACAATTATTTCATAAGCACCCAATGTGAACCATCATTTTCTTAACCAATAGCAACAGGGAGGCCCAAGGACTGTTGGAGAGTTTTATTAATCCAGCCTCCAATAGTTGTTGCAATTCTTTGGTGACCTGTGCTTCTTCCACTTTTGAATTATGATAGGGTTTAGCACTAATAGGAAGGTGATCTCAAGTTTAAATGGTGTGCATTATTCCCTTCATTTTACCAAAATCATAAGTATGCTTAGCAAAAATGTGGGAGTATTCTTGTAATAATTAAAGTACTTGTTTCTTCTGTTCTTTATTGAGGTGTTTCCCTATTGCAGATCACACAGTAAAAATTTCCTGATTGCATTCCAGCCTAAAGTCTTATAAACTTCTAAAAGGTTTAAAGTCATAAATTTGAGATAAGGGTATTAACTTGACATAGGCAATTGGGTTTTTCAATTCACCATTTTTCAGATCATTGGTAAGGTTTGCCAAGATTACATATAAAAATCCAGAATAAACATAATCCAATACCCCTGGAAAAGGCAAGATCTCTTTAGAAAAAGGATTGAAATTGCCTTGAACTTGTAACAAATGTCCTTTGGGAATAGAAAAAAGTAAAAAGAAGTACTAAAAATTACCTGAGATTTTAACGGAATGATAAAATTTTTGGGGGAAAAAATAGGCATCCCTTCTTCTATCTCATCCATTGTAGGGTGTAATTTTACTCAAGGGTCTTCAACATGGTATTGTATAGAATAAGACCTTTTTGACCCCTCTAATAGATATAACCACCATCTAGTATTAACATGTTTGGATAAAAGCAAAGGAACTCTATACCCCAAAAGGGAGAGAGAAGAGTCAGGCAATTTACAATTCATCAAATTCCTGCAAAAATTGAGACCCCAAAAGTAGATCGTAACTCAAGTTATTAAGGACGATTGTAGGTACAGTAAAAGTTAACTTCCAAATTTTTAGTGGAAGTGACGAAAAAGCTCCAATTGATTGAGTACTCTGAGATCTTACAGTGCCATATTTAACATAATGTGAAATGTTGGGCGTTAACTTGATCTGCTTGATAAGTTTTGATGAGATGACATTCACCAGAGATTAGTGTCAATGATAGCTTTGACATTGACTTGATTCACTTGAAAGTCAATATGGGTGATGGTACTTCCAAACTGAGATGATAAAGCCAACAAGGAGGGCAACAAGTAGGAAGAATGTTCATCTTTATAATACTCTACAGGGCTTTGATATTCCTGTTGCATACTTATATCATTATTAAGATGGAAAATATTATTGGTTTTATAAACTTTTCTTCTTTTCATCAGCCTCCTTTTTATAACAACGGTCCTCAGTATGGAAATATTAGTGACAATAATTACACTGAATAGCTCTAGCATTCTCAGGCACAGCATAAATTTTAGGGCGACTAGGTCTTGGAGAATCTATAAACTTGAAGTTTCTCAGAAGATTGAGGTGGCAATTCCAACAAGGCCTCTTTTATGTCTAAAATACTTTTGAAGTTCTTTTTTACGCTGATAAGGTAAACTTGCATCTGAGTCCTAGAAGTAGAAGCAGACATAACGGCAGTAATAGCATCATCCAAATTTAACTGTCCATATGCTACCAAAGTCTGAGCTATCTGATAGAACCATTGAGCAAAGTCTTTGATTGATTCATTTTGGTAGGGCTATATGCCCATAAAAGCCTGTTTCTGAGAGGATAAGTTTGCTCACTCCCAAATTCTTTGATTAAGGCTTCTTAACCTAGGATCAAGTAGAACAAGTCATCAAGCGGGGTACCATGATATCCTAGGTCAATTGAGTATGAAGTTTAGGCAAGTAATTCATCTTTTGATGATCTGTGGTCTCACTCAGAGCCTTCTCATACAAATAGAGGAAGGAGATAAGTCTGTCTTCCTCAGGAGAGTATTTATCTTCTTATAAAGGTTTAAAACTCCTTTAATAATTGATTGTCAAATCATGAACTCCAGGTTGTTCTGATTGAGTAGAGACATAAGAGTTATAGTCTGAAGCTTGGGAAGAAAATTGGGGATAGGGACTAACTGTCTCCGTACATATTAAACTAATCTGACAATTCAGATCAGCATGCCCCACTTTCTCATCCAACCTGCGAGATAACTCATATAATTTGCTCCTGCTGTGCATTGTACTTAAGTTTCTAATGTTTCAATCTTCACTTGGAGCATCTCCCCTTTGATTTATAAGCTTGTATCAGGACGTTGGTATCCTTTGACCATTAACCCAGATTATTCAATTTTTTGGATAAAGACTGGAGCAACAAGAGGGGTCAATTGATACCCCATCAGGAGTTAAGTTACAATCCTTGACCACTTTATAAAATTGCTTATGCAAGTAGTCAATCCTGCTCAAGAGAGAGTCAATTTGCTGAAGGTATCCTGAATCCCCATCAGCACCCAGTGGTCTCCAAGGTCCATCCACGCCTAAAAGTCTATGGGGCCCTTCAACCCTGGGGGTCCACGAGAACCATCAGCGCCTGGAGGCCCATGTGGTTCTCCACCTCCAGGTGGCCCATGGGGTCCTTCAACCCCAGGAGGACCCATAGTTCTGGAGGTTTTCTCTACTTCGTTGACTCAAATTTGAATTCCCAAGTACAATTGCTCCAATTGGAATAGTTAGTTTTTAATTTCCTCTTCCATTGATTGACTATGATCAGAGAGTTGGGAAATACCCTCTCTCAATTCTCTCATAGTTTCCTGGACTCACTTCATAAACTGTAGATCAACAAAACTGGACTTCCCATGATCAAGCTGAATAAGCTGTTGATGTACTTCATTGAGAAGGGTCTGATTAATAATGATGGTATCACGATTAACCCTGCTAAATTCAGAGGCAGACTTGAAAAATTCAGAAACATAAAAATAAAGGACTGGAGTCCTACTTTTAAATTAAGTATCCCTTGATGATGCATTCCTACTACCATTAATAAAAGGTATAAAGTATGGTGCAAGTTGGTGCAAATATTGCTCAGTACCAATACCTGGCATTTAAGATGTTTAAAAAAATAAACTCAAGATAGAGGGTATAGCATTAGTTTGAGATCTAGAAGAACAGATTCCAGGAATTAGGGCCCCCTCAAGCATCTGCTTGATAATATTTTGTAAAACCTCAGGCTCTATTTAAAAAGTTCGTGTAAAGCTTAAGTTAGGACCATAAAACTTTGAGTTGGCATGGAATTTTAACGTAGATGGGGCTCTTGGAATTTTGGTTCTAGTTAAATGGACCTTCTGTAATATACTGCCTTGCTCATGGTCTTGAGCTTCTTCAGGCAAAAAATGAGAATCCATTATAGTGATTGGCATTTTCACTGGTATATAACTCAGAGAATCCCCTGTAATGAGCACCACTCTGGAAGTTTAAATTTCAATTCACAAATGGCAGGTATTCTCTTGAAGTTACTTAGAAGGATTCTCCAATAAGGCTAGAATAATCATAAAAAACAGGCTATAAATTGATTTTATTTTATTATTAGAAGGATTGAATATTTATAGGTTTTGAAACTTTGGGATCTGAGCTTCTTAATTGTCGAGCAATCAAATAATCTATCCCCTAAATGGGATGAGACTGATCATTCTTATTAACCTTAACATATTTAGATAAATTATGCTCCCCTTCCAATATTGCTGGGGAATCGTTGGATAGAATATTCAAAAATGAGAGAATTTGGCAAAATCCCAACTGGTATGCTGTCACCCACCTCTCGTCTACCATATGGGCCAAATCACCCAGGGTAATAAGGGATACAGCCACTGGCTTCTTCCCTTTCTTTGTCCAAAATGGGAATCTCTCCCAATCCAGATGCAGGGGTTGCTCCTCATAATTACAATTAGTTTATCTAGAAACCAGCCTCAGCCCTGTTTAACCCCAGGTAAGATTGAGTTTGTATTTTATTGGTAGACCCAATAACTTTAAAATTGAGAATTTAAAGATTTTAATAAAATTTATACAAAAAATGTCTAAGGGCACTCAGGCAAAAAATGGGCAGCTTTTCAAGTAACTTGGTATTAAATGATTGCCTTTTATCCATCTTTCTGCTAGGACTGATACTGCAATGGAAGCCATCAACTTACTATTGATGGAGCAATTGATAAAGCTTACACTGGTAAAATAATCAATGCTTCTGTGAAAATAAGTTAAAACTGTACATGTTGTACTTGACTTATGTTTGATTGTCAAAAGCAAGGCACCAGTAATCTCAAGTACATACTAAATTGTTGGTCCTACTGAACATTTTGCTATCATGAGTATTGACATAGTCATCTCTGGAAGTTTTGAATTACACTTCCAATGAGGCAGGTTTTCTCTCAAAAACGTTAAGTAGATTTTCCAAAAAGCGATAAATCAAAGGAAAAACAGGTTAAATCTCGACCTAATTCTTTATTATTGAAAGGATGGGATATTTATAGGTTTTGATTTGGTTTGTAATCTATCAGTGCTAATTAATCTCTGTGCAATCAAATCTTCAATCAATCGATTGGGATGAAGCTGATCATTCTTATTAACATTGATAGATTGAGATAAATTAAGCTCTCCTTCTGATGAAGCCAGGAGAATTGATGGAGTAGAATCTCCGGGACAAGAGAATTTGGTGAAATTCTGACAGTTCACCCCTCAAGATTCAATCACAGAGGAGAGTGAATTCTTAAAAACCTAGGGTGAATAACATTGATCACTAAGCCAGTATCAACATGAACAATTGAATACTCTAGTCCTTTTGAAATATAACTCATTAAGGACCAGACCAGTTGGTTCCTAACTTTTCAGTTCATGCACCAGCCTGAGAGTGGTAATACATGACATAATCTTTGATTTGGTATTCAGGTAAGGCGGTTTTATGTTGATTGGTTATTTCAGTCTCTTTTTGAGTGGTTACTTTAATCAATTTCATAGCTTGAGCTTGAAGACAAATAATCTCATCTGCCAGATTTCTCAAATTAGATCAGAGTTTTTTGGTATGCTTTCTTCAAGTATGGCTTGGACACTAGAAGGGACTGAGGGATCTCGCCCATATAAGCACTTGAAAGGCGACATCTTGATAATTTAATAATAGCCTACCTGATATGCAAATAAGGCACTAGGCAAATAAAAATTCCACTGAGATGGATCAGTAAAAGCCATTTTTCTTAAGATTGAAACTAGAGTCCATTGACTATTCGATGGCCCCATTTGTGGAGGGATTGTATGGAACAACAAATTGTTGGGCAGTATTGAATAATTTAGATGATTCCTGTACAAGTTGCGAGGTAAAGTTAGTCCCATTATCTGACATAAGGACCTTAGGACATCCATGTTGGTAGATTATGTGTTGGTATAAGAATAGCGCTGCAGCTTTAGCAGAGGGGGTGGTAATGGATATGGCCTCAACCCATTTAGTTATATGGTCAACAGCCATAATAATATACTGGTGGCCATGTAGTCCCCAAGGAAAAGTACCTACCACATCAATGCTTACCACTCCAAATGCTTTAGTTGGAGAAATAAATTGATGTTGATAAGTTAGGTTGGTAATTCAATGACTTTTACAAATAAGACATGAGTCAAGGGTCTCTTGGATGAATTTGGTCATGTTATCCCAATAATATCAGGTTTTCAACCATTCTTGAGTTTTCTTCAACCTACTGTGGCCTACTTTCTAATGTCCTTCCATGACAGCCTGAAATCTTGAGTTTGGGTGTAAAAAGGATAACTACTTGGTTTTGACCTTCTTATATAAAGCTCCTTCCCAAATCATAGTCTTTAGTTGTAAATTTTAAATAGGCTTGATCTTCTTCAGACTCTCAATCCCACAACTCAGGCCGTCCAATAAGGTTATATAAGCGTTCTTCCTTCTCCACTTTCAAAGTCAGAATAGGCAGTTGAGACAAATCATCAGTATTCTGATGTTGAGAACCTGAATTATGAACAATTGAAAAATCATAATTTTGCAATCTTAAGGCCCAACGAGAAATTTCCCATCAGGATCCTTATTAATCTGCATTCATCTTAAATAATAATGGTCAGTACTACCAGTAAAATGGTTACCATATAAGAAGGGACAGAAGTGTTAGATAGCTAGAATTATGGCCAAACACTCTTGCTCAGTTACACTGTAATTTAGTTCAGCTTTGTAAAAAGTTTTAGTATAAACTGCAACGGGATGATCATTTAGTTCCTCATCACACTGAGATAAGATAGCCCCAATAGTGAAATTGCTTGCATCAGTATGTAAGAAAAAAGGCTTATCGAATTGAGGATGAATTAAAACAGGCGCCTTAGTCAAGGCCATTTGCTAGATTTGAACGACTGTTCCTGAGCTGAACTCCACTCAAAGGGCACTCCTTTTTGTAACAAATGAAATAATAATTCACCATATCAGCAAAGTTAAGTATAAATAGCTGATAATACCCAACCATACTGAGAAAGACTTGAATATCCCGCATAAAGGTAGGAGGAGGCATTTGGTGGATAGCTTGAACTTTATCTGCAAGGGGTCAAATTACTCTGGCTGATACTTGATGTCCTAAAAACTCTATTTCATTTTGGAAGAATGAACATTTAGAGGGTTTGAGCTTTAAGGAGGAGCTTCAAATTCGTCTGAAAACTCCTTTTAGATGGCCCAAATGTTTGGTAAAGGTTTTGGAAAATATGGTAATATCATCAAGAAATACCAGAACACAAGTAAGCTTTAGGTCCCATAACATACCATCCATAGCCCTTTGGAAAGTGGCTGGGGCATTGATCAATCCTTGAGGCATCCGAGTTGGTTCAAATAAACCTTCACTGTATATTAAGGCACACTTAGCTCAGTCAGCTGAGGATAACTCGATTTGTCAGTATCCACTGGCTAAGTCCATGGCTGAAAAATAAGTTGATCCAGCCAACAACATAAGGGAATCATCAATCCTAGGTAGAGGATAACTGTCTCATCAAGTAATAGTGTTCAGTCTACAGTAATCCGTAACCACTTAGTGAGAACCATCCTTCTTCTTAATCAACAGCAATGGAGATCCCAAGGACGATTGCAGGGTTTCAATAGTCCAGCCTCCAATAATTGATGCATTTCTTTGGTAACTTGTGCTTCTTCTACTTTAGAGTTATGATATGTCTTGGCATGAATAGTAAGATGATCGCCAGTTTCAACAGAATGCATTACTCCTTTCATCTTACCAAAGTCAAAACATGCTTAGCAAAAATGTTAAATTATTCATCTAACAATTGAAGCACTTGTTTCTCTTGGTCACTAGTGAGGTGTTTTCCAATATCAGACCCCACAGTCAGAATTTCCTAATCACTTCCCAACCCAAAGTCTTGTAAGTTTCAAAAAGGTTTAACATCATAAATGCGAGATATGGGTAATAACTTGTCATAAGCAATGGGGTGCTGTTGATCTACCAACTTCATCTCATTGGTAAGGTTCACCAATAAAACAGATAATGATCCTGAATAAGCGTAATACAATATTCCAGGAAATGGCAAGATTTTGTTAACTGAAGGGTTAAAAACGCCCTGGTTTTGTATTAATATCTCTTTGGAATCATAAAATTAAAGAAGTATAAACAATTACCTGCGATTTTGGTGGAATAATTTAGTTGGGGGTGAAAATAGGCATCCCCTCTTTAATATCCGCTTAGGTAGGGGTATTTTACCCAAGGGTCACCAACATGGTATTGTATAAAATAAGACTTTTTAGACCCCTCCAACAGACATTGTCATATTCTGGTGGTTGATTTGAAAATAAGCCTTTGACAACCATCAGATCAGGCTGATTATCCTTTCAACGCTTGAGTTAACGCTATGCAATAATACAACTTGGGCTGATTATCTCAGTGACAATTTGATCAAATAATTTATCAGGCGCTCAGCCCAAATACACTTGCATATTATGGATGATTCCAATGCATCAAATCTTGGCAATTGGTCCTGATTATCCAAACACAAACCATTCAATTGTATACTAAAATAATTTGGGAACAACCATAAGTTACGTTTATAAGTCCCATGGACAATTAAACAAACAAACAACGTTATCAATTTTTCAGCTGAGGGCGAAATTTGTATGTTGATACGCGTAATCAGCATGATAGCACTTATGTGGACCTCCCAAAGGGGGTTACTTAAAGCTATTGAGAAAGAGGCCTGCTGACATCCCAATTAGGGGTGCATCATTTTCTTCAATTGAGGCCAAAATTTCATCAGAAGGTGTGTTTTATCAGCAGTATGACGAAACTGAAATCCTGAAGATCTTAGGACAACTTTGCATGCTTTTATCACAATTTTTGTACCTGAAATCCTCCCAATTTTGGGAGTATTTTGCCACCAATGAACCTAAGAAAAAGGTGTATTCATAGGCCAAACTGAGTGGCAAAATAGCTGTTGAAATTTTGTGCTGGATGTGGCCAGGAGATGCCCTAGAGGTATAAATAACGGCGCCTGGCCTAATGACCATTATCTAATAAATAGCTTAAATAAAAGTTATATTTATTTTATCCTTTTACTGGTTTTTATCCCAAATCCAACTTTGGAGAAGTGTTGACAAACTGAAAGGACCAAATCCCCAGTTTGTATTTAATCCTGCCTTGGACAAAGTTCCCGATTATGAAGGAAAAATTACGCCCAAAATCGGCCAGAAGAGTCGAGGTGAACTTTAGTAGGCCTAGTGAGTTAATAGATGGTTTGAATCCCATAAACTACAAGCACTATTGAGGATCCAACATCAGAACTTCAGCCCAAATAGATGTGCAGAATATTAATTTCCAAGTGAGTGATCCTCAGATTTTGACAACTGGTGCTCACTCAAAACTGATGACACTCTCCAATATGGATTCTAGTAACCAATTCCTGGAAGATTTGGCCAGAAGAAACAGCGACATTGAGATGGAAACTAAAGTCAAGGCCATCTCAGATTATTTTCCCAGTCAACATGAATCCGCAACTGGTACCTCCTACACCCATAATCTTGTCAACATGGGGGAGCTCATGCAGCAAAACCAATCATCCCAAATAGGGATGAGGATGATGCCTTGAACAACAAGGAGTTTTCAAAAATTTGGACAGTTGTGTCGAGATTGCAGGCCAGAAACACTGAACTTACTCAGGAAATCTGGGAACTCAGAATGCAATTATCAACTGCAAATTCCCAAGTAGATAGTATGGGAAAAGACATTAAGAGCATAGCATCTAATCAAGCTTTATTCGAAGAAAAGCCTAACAACCTCAAAAAACAAAGCAGCTGATGCTCACCCAGCTTTGACAAAAGAAAAGTAGGAAAAAACTCTGTCCATTTGGCCAAAAAACAGTTTGGAAAAACTAAGGGCAGAATTCAGGCATCAGAATCCAGTAGTTCAGAGCAATATTATCAAAACAAATCATTGGAAATTGACACTGATGCAGAAACTGATATCTCAAACATCTGTTCTATGCCTAGAGTACTGGCAGCAATCCTGACTCTGGATACTTACCAATGGGAAAGAGGGCCAATTATGAGCGATGATACACCAAGATGCTCAAGAAGAAGTACAACCCCTGTGGCCAAAACAGGGCGAGATGATTTCAAACCATTGAATCTACCAAAGTTCAATAATGATGGAAACGTTCACTATTTTATCAAGTTATTTGAAAAAGCAATGAGAGGAGCCTCAGACCATGCTAAAGGATCAGCACTGATTAACTCACTTGATGCCCATAGCTGTGACCTCATTATGCCCTATTTGGGCGACGATTGGTCCAATATGGATGCCAAAAATTGCAATAACCAAACAGTTTGGAGGGCCTGAGAAACTAGAAACCTGAAAAAGAGAGCTTTATAATGGCAAAATTCAAACAGAATGAGACTATTAAGGACTTTGTGGATAGATTCTTCCATGAGGCACAAGTTCTGCATGGGTGCAATGCAATAGATAATTTTGACGCCAAGATTATATTGGAGCATGCAATTATGCCCTTCTGTGAACTGCACAATATCATGTTTCCTGCATTCAATGGAAGCTTGGAAATCCAAGACCTCACCAATTACTTGAGAAGCTGTTCCCATAATTTCAACACACCTAATCAGGCCAAGGATCAGCAAAAATCCCAATTTTGGGCCCAAAAAACAATACGATGTCTGAAAAGGGGAAAAATTTCCAAAATATGAACCAAAAATTTGAGCAAAAACAGCAAACAGGGCCGATTACATGCTACAAATGTGGTCAAATAGGGCATTTTGGTAATCAATGCTACAGGATGGTCCAACAAAAAGCCTGGGGTCAACTTTGCTTTAGAAATTAACAGTGACAATGAGGCGGAAAAGAGCAGGTGGAGCAGAGGCAGAATGCTCTAACTCCACCGATTTTCAAACCATTCCACCTGATCCTGATGAACTCCTTAGGGCCAAAGATGTTGCTGAAAATAACCATATTGGGGTTAATAATGTCATGATGGTCACTACTCAGGCCACCACAAAAGCAACTAAACCCTTGAAAATAACCAAAGAAGCCTGAGCAGAGGTATCAAAACCTTACTCAAAGCAAATTATTGACCAGGGTTTGAATCTACAACCCAGATGTTCAAATGATTTACCTAAGCTTAAAAACGTTCAAGTGGCTATTCCCATGAAGACCTTAGCAGATAACTTCCCAGATATCTGCTCAAGCCTGAAAGCACACCTGGAATCGGGCAATAGCCACAGCATTCACACAATAAATACCTCTGAAAACTACTCTGAATGTACTTATGTGGACATAGCAGTGAACAAGGTGCAAGTTTGGGCCATTGTTGATAGTGGCGCTCCTATCAATATAGTCAGTACAAAATTGGTTAAAAAACTGAAAATTGCGCCCAATGTTGCCCACTGCCAGGAATATGGAACCTCTGGAGCGCATACCACCAAATCACTGGGCGCCTACAGTACCCTACCACTCCAATTTGGATCCATTGTAGTAACTGCACCTGCCATAGTGTTGCCAAATACAAACTATGATATCCTAATCAGGACTGATTTCCTAAGAAGATATGGAGTTGTTACCAATCATAAGGATGATACTCTCACCATTCTGGGACAGGCTATTCCACTTTACTACAACCGTGATAAGGCAGTTGAAAAAAAGAAAACCAGCCTATTCATAAATCTGGCCTACAAAGATGGAGTCATCCCAATTGAGTATTCCAAAGCTTGGTCAAAGATAAAACCACTTCCTACTCAGATTGATGAGTCAAAGGGCATTCCACTTTGATCAAATCAGACCATCACTATACCATCTGGAGAACAAGTAATTGTCCCAATGGGACTAACAATTAATATCCTGGAAGGCCTTTATGGTGAAATATATCAACCATGGTCTAAATCTCGATTCAAACCAAACATTGCCCCTGGTATTATCATTCTGGGCCATGGAGAGATACATATCTTATGTGCAAACCTGCAAAATTGGCCCATTTCCATTAGGCGACATCAAACAATCACTTTTCTGCATCTGTTCCCTACCACGGAAATTCACTCATTCCATGAGTTCAGAACTTTTGTTAAATTAGGGCTCCCCAATAAGGACCAACTCAGCATAAATAATGTTGTCCCTATGGCCAATTTAAGCAACCTGACCAACTCTGAGAAAGGCCAAGCTCAGGAGTTATTCTCTAAATATTGGGAAATATTTGCACAAGATGATTTTGACTTGGGTTGTGCTAATGGTGTCACCCACAAAATCAATACTAGAGATCATAAACCTATTTGATTATGCCCAATTAGATGCTCAAAATTATCAGAAGAAGCAGTATCCAAGGAGATTAAGGAACTCCTCAATTGCGGCATGCTAGTCCCTTCAAAAAGTCCTTGGGCAGCACCAATTTTAATAGTGAAAAAGAAGGATGGAAGCAACTGAGTAGTCATTGACTATTGGAAGTTAAACAACATCACCAAAAAGGACTTGTACCCACTGCCACAAATTGATGACACCTTGGATAGGCTAGGGGGCGCGAAGTTCTTCTTGGCAATGGATCTTATCAGCGGATATTGGCAAATAGATCTTCCCAAAAGAGGAGCGCGAGAAATGTGCAATCATAACCCAAGAGGGCCTATTCCAGACTGACGAGAATGCCTCAAGGGCTCTGCAACGCTCTGGCCACATTCCAACGGGCAATGGACACAATCCTGGGAGATTTAAAATTGTCATGTGTACTAGTGTACCTTGACAATATCAACGTTTTCAGCTGCACTTTTGATGACCATCTGGAACACTTAGAGGAGGTTTTCAAAAGGCTAGCTGCTGCAAACTTAAAAATCAAGCCCAGGAAATGTCAGTTTTTAAAAGACCAACTGGAATACCTCAGATTTGTGATAGATAAAGTGGGTCTTCACCCCAACCCTCTAAGTTGGATGCCATCTCCAAAATGAAATGGCCCAAATCCAAGCGCAATATTCAAGTATTCCTAGGCATGATTGGGTACTATCACCAATTTATTGCCAACTTCTGCACAACTTGGAGAGCCGCTCTTCTATTTGCTTAAAGATAAGGTCCCATTTGACTGGACTCCAGCTTGCCAGGATGCATTTGACCAACTCCAATTGGCCCTATTAAGTGCACCTGTTCTTTGATATCTGGACTTTGATTGCAAATTCATCATCCAAACTGATGCATCCAGAACAGCAGTGGGGGCCGTGTTATCCCAAGTTGGAGAAGATGGTGAAGAACATCCAGTTGCCTTTGCTAGTTGGACCTTAAACGTTCATGAAAGGAACTACACGGTGATGGAACAAGAATGCTTAGCTGTCATATATGCTTGCAAGCAATTTTGGGTCTACCTTCATGGTACTCATTTCAAAGTTGTTACCAAACATGCTTCCCTAAGATGGTTGAATAACTTAAGAGAACCTGAGGGCTGATTAGCCCGCTGGGCATTAAAGCTTCAAGCCTATGACTACACTATTGAGCATTGAGCAGGCGCAAAACACCAAAACGCCAACTGTCTATCCCGACTACCCACCATCACAACACTTAGTCAGGCCACCAATGAGTTGTTTATGAAAATGATCACTGGAGAGTATCAGTATGAGCCCAAATATGTCCAAAAATACTATCAGATCTACGAAAAAATACAATTATAGAAAATGGGACACTTTACAAGATTGTCAAGGACAAAAGAATTTATTTTTCCAAGACCATCAGCCCAAACAGACTTAATTATGGCAGCACATAAGGCCATAGGGCATGGCGGATTCAAGAAGACAAAAGAGCATCTGAAGCAATTCTATTACTGGGAGTCAATGCATTTTGACATCCAAGAAATGCTAGAATGCTGTGCAGAGTGTCAGGGCGAAAAACCATTCTGAAAAAGCACATCTTACCAGCTTGTTCAGCCCAACTTTGCCTGGCACACTGTATCTATTGACATTGTTGGCCCGCTTCCAACAAGCAATATGAAGGCCAAGTACATCATTGTAGCCATCAACCACTTGACCAAATGGGTTGAGTCCAAGGCCATTTAGGAAGCTGGAGTGGCAACTACCGCCAAGTTTGTACTTGAAAACATCATCCACAAACATGGATGCCCTCAGGTTATTCTGACTGATAATGGAACCAACTTTACCACCAATGTCCTTGCCAAGCTCAATCAACTAATGGGAGTACATGGTGTGCTTTCTGCTCCCTATCACCCTGAAACTAATGGGACTGTTGAGCGTGTAAATGGGACGTTGATGAACATTATCCAGAAATTAACCTTGGCCAAACCATCCAAATGGAGTACATATCTAAGTTTGGCAGTCTTTGCCTACAATATCTCCTACCATTCATCAACCAGGATGTCCCCATTTCAAGTATTATATGGTAGACACCCAGCCATACCAACGTTAATATATTTGGCCCTAGAGGATCCCAGTGAAAACACTTATCTCAGTACATTGAGAAGCTTGTGGATGCCTTAATCAAACTACAAACAAGCCTTTGATAACAATTTTGCCAAGAAAAAGGCCTGACATCAAAAAGACTTGGAGAATTGCTACACTCTGGCCAAATTTGAAGTAATTATGAAGTTATATTTTGTAACACCCACGGATCAGGCCAAATGCAAAAATTAGATTGCATCTGAGTTAGGCCATTTGAAGTGTTTTGAGAAAACGTCTAAGTTTGTATACACCATCAAGGATATTAGGACTGGCCATATATACAACTGAGTCCATGCAAATTCCTAAGAAGGTTTAATAAGTGGTCCAATTAAGAAAAGAAAAAGTTGAAATATATATATATAAACCCATAAAAACACAAAAACAAAACTCAAAACTCAAAAAAATACTTATAGTTCTATACTAATTAATTTTTAGTTTGCACTTGAGGTTGGGGAGGGGATCCAACTTCAGACTCACCGGGCATTTGGCCCATCATCTTTTAGACCATTGGCAAGTCCAGCCAAAGTACCAAATAGAAAACCCAACTCTATTCTTGTCAGGCGTTCAGACCAATAAGAAAAGACCAACATCGGCTAATTAGGATTCTCAGGGCTTTTGTTTGAGTCAAGAGGGGGGAAATGTCAGATTCTGGTGGTTGACTCAAAAATAAACCTTTGACAACCATCGTATTGGGCTGATTATCCTTTCAACGCTTGAGCTAACGCTATTGCAATATTACAACTTAGGCTGATTATCTCAACAACAATTTGATCAAGTAATTTATCAGGCGCTCAGCCCAAATACACTTGCATATTATGGATGATTCTAATGCATCAAATCTTGGCAATTGGTCCTGATTATCCAAACACAAATCACTCAATTTTATACAAAATAATTTGGGGATGACCTGAAGTTATGTTTAAAAACCCATGGACAATTAAACAAACAAACAACGTTATCAATTTTTCAGCTGAGGGCGAAATTTGTATGTTGATACGCGTAATCAGTATGATAGCACTTATGTGGACCGCCCAAAGGGGGTTACTTAAGGCTATTGAGAAAAAGACCTGCTGACATCCCAATTAGGGGTGCATTATTTTCTTCAATTGAAGCCAAAATTTCACAGAAGGTATGTTTTATCAGCAGTATGACGAAACTGAAATCCTGAAGATCTTAGAACAACTTTACATGCTTTTATCACAATTTTTGTACCTGAAATCCTCCCAATTTTGGGAGTATTTTGCCACCAATGAACCTAAGAAAAAGGTTTCAGTCATAGGCCAAACTGAGTGACAAAATAGCTGTTGAAACTTTGTGCTGAATGTGGCCAGGAGATGCCCTAGAGTATAAATACTGGCACCTGGCTAATGACCATTATCTAATAAATAACTTAGATAAAGTTACATTTATTTTATTCTTTTCCTGGTTTTTATCCCAAATCCAACTTTGGAGAAGTGTTGACAAACTGGAAGAACCAAATCCCCAGTTTTTATTTGATTCCGCCTTGGACAAAGTTCCCAATTACAAAAAAAAATTATGCTCAAAATTGGCCAGAAGAGTCGAGGTGAACTTAGTAGGCCTAGTGAGTTAATAGATGGTTTGAATCCCATAAACCACAGGCACTATTGAGGATCCAACATCAAACTTCAGCCTGAATAGACGTGCAGAATATTAGTTTCCAAGAAAGCGATCTGCGGATTTTGACAGACATAATGGCAGTAATCACATTATTCAAATTTAACTGACCACAGGCCACCAAAGTTTGAGCTTCCCAATAGAACTCAATGAGCAAAATCTTTGATTGATTCATTTTGGAGGGGTTGTATACCCATAAAAGCATGTTTCTGAGAGGATAAGGTTTGCTTACTTCTGAATTCTTTGATTAATGCCACTTTAACCTGAGACCAAGTAGTGCAAGTCATTAAGTGGGGTACCATGATATCCTGGGCCAATAGATGAGACAATTAGGCAAGTAATTCATTTTTTGATGATCAATGGCCTCACTTAGAGCCTTCTCATATAGATAGAGGAAGGAGATAATGCTGCCTTCCCCAGGAAAGTACTTTTCTTTTAAATACTGGCTTGAAATTTATCAGAGCATTGGCTGTTAAAATATGATCTCCAGGATGTTCAGATTGAGTAGAAACATAAGATTTGGAATCAGAAATTTGTGAAGAAAATGGAGGATAGGGGCCTACAGTCATAGTACAAATTTTTTAACCATTGATTGAATTCAACATGCCCCACTTTTTCTTCCAACTGATGAGATAGTTCATAAATTTTCTCCTGTTGATCATTGTACTTAAGTTCCAAGGTTTCACTTTTGGCTTGGAGAATATCGCCTTTTGATTTGTAAGCCTGAAACAGGATGTTGGTGTCCTTGGCCCATTTACCCAGATTACTCAGTTCATCAGAGAAAGATTGAAGTGACAGGAGGGGATCAATCATTACCCCCTCAGGGGTTAAGTTACATTCTTTGGCCACTTTGTAAAATTGGTCAAATAAGCGGTCCATCATACTCAATAAGGAGTCAACTTGTTGAAGGGATCCTGAATACCCATCATCACCCAGGCGCCCCAAGGTCCATCTGCACCTGGTGGTCCACAAGGCCTTTCAACACCAGGGGGTCCTCTTGGACCTATGCCCCCAGGTGAACCATGGGGTCCTTCAACCCCAGGAGGACCCATAGCGCCAGAAGTTTTTCTACTTCAATGACTCAGGATTGGATTCCCAAGTACAATTGTTCAAATTGAAAAAGATGATTTCTGATTTCTGCCTCCATTGCTTAACTTTGCTCAGAAAACTGAGAAATTTTCACTTTCCATCCTTGCTGAATTTTCTGGACTCATTATGGAAACTGTAATTCAATGAATCTGGACATCACATGGTCAAGATGAATAAGCTGTTGATGTACTTCATTCAAAAATGTCTGATCATTCATAATGGCATCTTGATTATCTCTGCTAAATTAAGAGGTGGATTTGAAAAACTTGGTAACATAATTGTTCAAGGACTGAAGTCCTTCTAGTAAATTGAGCATCCCTTGATGATGCATTCCCACAACTGGTAATAGATGGTATAGGTTAGGGTGTACTAGCTATTGTAAGTATTTCTCAGTGCTAATTCCTGGCATTTGGGAGGTTTGCAACACTTCTCTTAAGATAGAGGGTACAGCATTAGAACAAGATTGGGTGGAACGGATTCCAGGAATTATGGCTCCCTCAAGCATTTGATTGATAATATTTCATAAAACCTCAAGAAAAATTTAAAAATTTTCTGTAAAGCTGATATTAGGATTATGAAATTCCAAATTGGCATGGAATTCCAAAGTGGATGGTAGTCTTGGGATTTCAGTTCTAAATGAATGAACCCATCATAAAATACTGCCATGCTCATGGTCTTGAGCTTCTTCAGTTGAAAATTGAGAATCCATAATAGTGACAGATGTGTTCACGGTGCATAACTTAGAGTAGCCCCTGTAGTGAGCACCATTCTGGAAGTTTTGAATTAAACTTTTAATGGGGCAGGTTTTTTCTCAAAGTTATGTTGAGTGGATTCTCCAAAACAGCGATAAATTAAAGTAAAAACAGGTTAAAACTTGACCTAATCCTTTATTATTGAAATAGTGGGATATCTATAAGTTTTGATTTTGTTTGTAATCTATCAGTGCTAGTTAATCTCTGTGTGATCAAATCTTCAATAAATTGATTGAGATGAAGCTGATCGTTCTTATTAACATTGATAGATTGAGATAGATTAAGCTCTCCTTTCAATGAAGCTGGGGGAATTGATGGAGTAGAATCTCTGGGGACAAGAGAATTTGGTAAAATACTGACATCATCCCTTTTCAACTGCTATTTATGGTCATTGCTATATTACTTTAGCTATCAACTGTCCTTAAATGGATGAATCCATTTCTCTTTTGACAGCTTATGCAAAAATCACTGAATCTTTCCTTCTCAAAAATGTTTTCATGAGTCATTGTAGTCCATGAACTTTGTTATCCAGCAATGCTTTAAATTTATTTTCAACTAGTTACATAACTTACTAAGTTAATGGTTACTTGTCAATCCTTTATGGCCCCATACCATCCTGTTACAATGGATCTGCCAAAAGAGCTAATGGCACCCTTGTAACTAAACTTTGAAAAATGGCCTTTTTAGACTATATTTGATAGAATTTATATCTATCAAGTACAATGTTAGCATATATGATCTGTCACATTAAGTAATATGTATTACCCCTTTTAGAGCCTTTTATGGGCATGATCCTATTTTACCTTTGAGTGTATAACCCATTTTAAGTTCTACTACACTTGAACCAATGTTTAACCATGCAGATATCAGCTGATGAGATGGTCTAGTTAAAAGCATTGGCTTCATCTTCTCTCTCTTCCACTAATCTTAGATAAGGATTTCAAGTTAATTCTCAAACACTTAAATTACCTGATATCCATATGCAACCTTGTTTTATTTTGTCACCTTTGACCTGGAGTTCAAGCACAGTTACTTAACTCTATTTGGTCTGTAACGTACTGCTTTATCTATTGTTGAGGTATTCAATATTTTTTAATACTGTTGCCACCAGAACTGTGTTCAATTGAGTCCCTAGTCATTTCCTAATTAATATGTGTCCCATAGGAAAGATCTTGAAGGGGGCATTGTCTTAAAGTTTGATAATCTCTTCAAATATAATCATATTTGTGAATCACCAATAACCATAATGATCCAACTATGATTAAAGGAAACCTCACCTCCCAATAAGTTTGTGTAACTTGCAATCAGATCTTTTGATAATCAAACCATGGTTGATAAGAACTATTTTTATAAGAGATGACGTTTAATTAATTTTATCAATTGTAAAGATTTTCCCTCATCAGTGATGTAACAATTGCATTGAAGATGTATTATATCACATCCTATAGCTATTCCTAACTTTTGAGCATAAAGGTATCTTTTCATCTGTATCAGTAATTTAACTTAATAAGTTGAATTGATATTACCTATCACCTAGAAAAAAAGGTTATATAAAGTTGGTAGTGGATCCAACCTAACAATTTTGATGGCTTAAAGGTCCTGTATTGGGATTGAAGTACAAGATCTAACATTGCCTAACTCTGTTTAAAACTGAGAGCAGGTAAATTTGTAAGTCTCAACATCTAGTAGTCATTTTTAAAAGTTTAAGCTTAATTTTTCTTGTGCCAGCAAATTTTCCCAACTTTTAATTTTCAGAAAACCTTTAGCATAATAGTTCCCTGATAACTCTGGTGGCTTTTTTTATAGGGTGGAATCTTTCTACACAATAAATTGCTGACCTTGGTGACTGGGTAAACTTCTTTCTCCACCCTTGAAACCCAATCTCCTAAATTTTTCAGTTTACCCCATGTTGAAATATAAGAGGGTTTTGGTTGATAGTTTATAACTCATTCCATAGCTTATTGATTAACTTTATATGGATGACCTAGTAGACGTTAATTATAGTTTTTCAATAAGTTTCAAAAGCCTCAACTTCCTCTATAGCGAGCACCAAGTAAACCTTTTGGTATAGTTTACTGTGCGGGCTCTATAGTTGATTTTAATAATAGTTGAGATTTAAGCTATATGGAGACAACTAGCCAGTTGAGCCTTCTTTATAAAAAGTATTTTAACCCATTATAGTAATTTATTTTAGGTAGTGATATCTCACTCATGGTTACTTAGAAATTTGATAAGGGTATCTAATCCTTTACACTTCAATTGAAGAAAAAATTTAATGAAAATGACCTTCTAACCCTGTCTATATTATAAACTATAGGGGATTTATATAAAAAATTATACTTATTGACACATTGGTTGCTTGTTTTCAATAAGGCATTCATTGCTGGTGAACTTAGCCCTAAAGAAATCATCTCAACAAAAATTTCTAATTATCTATCCAACTAATAGCATCTATTAGCAACTAGAATATGATCCTTTCAGGCTGACTTCCAAAATAGTAAATTACAACATTTTTAACCAGCCCATTGATTGATATTTTATGAGCTTGTAGCTATGCTTAGATAGTAGAATAATTTACCCATCAATAGCGGGCTGTGTTATCTCATCAAAATTATAAGTTACTGTCAAGCTTAGGATTAAAATGCTTTGGTAACTAAAAAGCTCTCCTGATTGATCAGCATCTCATTCTAATTGATCTTTAATATTAATCTAATTATTAACTAGACAGCCAACAATCAAATTTACCTATAGATATTGTTGAATGGTTGACTGAATTAGAATTGTTAAAACTGTTATAAATTGGATATCATAATAGCTTCAAGACTAGTTTATTATATCTGATGGTAACTATAATCAATTAATGTGAATTAGAATAGCTACAATAAAAACTGGGGAGTTGGGGATTTGAAATTTCACTTAATATCCAATTTGTTGACCTACATTGGGGCCTTTTGAGTTAAGTCAAATTTATTTTTTAGTATCCATTTGGTTACAATCAGATTAATTTCCAAATAGTGATTAAAATTTTTTGGGCGCCTTGCTACCATAGTTCAGAGAATTGGTGGCTTAATCTTTTTGTGACAGTGCTTTCATAGAGTTATTTCCTTAAATTAGCAAGAAATCAACAACATATGTGATGCTGTTTAAGCAGGAAATGTCAGATGTGTTTAAAATTTTTTTAAGGGACCTCAAAGTGGAGAAATCCTCAGAAACCCTGGATATGAGCCCCAGGTAACGTGGTTGGGTAAGACGAGGAGTTTGGGGTGAAGATGCAGTTAGCATCAAAAGTGACCCTATTTAAACTACTGAATTTGAGATAAGAAGCACCTTAATTTAGTAGTATATTTAATATAAGCTCATTACTTTTAATACTTTTCATTTTGTTATATAATAACTTTTACTATATTAATCAGGGAGATCATAGGGCAGAAAGCCATAGTTTAAGTGATGACAGAAGAATACAGCCACAGTATTGAATTTAAGGAGTTTTTATTCTAATAACACCAACTTTTGGTTGATTGTCTCCATACAATAAGCAATTGCAACTTCCTATTTTACTAAGAAATGAAGAACCAGCTATTTGATGAGGTGAAATATTTGACAAACACTGTTAGCAATTGTACCCGATTAAACATTAATTGTCATCAACATTGGGATAGGATCTCAATATTAAAACCAACTGATTGGTGATGAGACAGATTATCACCCAATTCCATAGCTTAGTCAAGGCTGTATATTGTGGCCATTGAAAATCCAACACTATACAAAAAAGGCTAATGGGCAGATGCTTCAATTCTCTAAGGTTTACTTTGGGGATTTGGTACTATACTAAATAGTATGACTTCTAGTCCAATAAAGCCTATCTTCAAAGGCCCGGTCCAGTTCACCAAAGGCTTAAACTATGAGCTGTAAGCACTCTATGATGTGCTATACCAGTTCACCCATAGTGGCAGCCAACTCAAATGTACAATATTATTAAAATAGATAGCAATTATCAAATAACTGGATGGGTAAAACCATACCTATGAGGATTATGATCTGATAACCCTCAATAATGGGCTATACCACTTCACCCACATTGGCAGACAAATCAAATTATGCATCATTATTAAAATAGTTGGGCAATTATCGATGAACTGGATGGGTTAGAAGTTAATGATTATCCATTTTGAACGCTTTTCCCGATATCCGTCCTATACCCCCTTTACCAGCTCAAATTAATTTAAAGTTTTTAAGCATTTACTGGTAGCAGAATATAAAACTACTCATAAACCAACTTAAGGGTTAACCGTTAAGCCCAACTATAATTAACTTACATCGATTTGATCGTTTGGTATCTACTAAGTGAAACTAAAGTTCGGCCCCACCGAAAATACCAACCAGCAACTAACTGGTCACGCGCCAAGGTTAATAAGTTTGAAACTTAAACTCGTATTGGGGCTGAATCACGTCTCCAGAAATCTCGGTGAATCCTACGGTACCATTTAAATTTCTTGGGTAGGAAGTTTAGGGTGGTACTTTATTAAAGTAATACGATCGAACCT
Source organism: Massospora cicadina (assembly GCA_022478985.1). Lineage (NCBI taxonomy): Eukaryota > Fungi > Entomophthoromycota > Entomophthoromycetes > Entomophthorales > Entomophthoraceae > Massospora > Massospora cicadina. The sequence continues at coordinate 10,231 of JAKSZP010005838.1, read as the reverse complement.
TTAACGAATTGAATCGATATCGATCGTTTCAAGGGAGGTTAGGTATGGATAGGCTTTAGTTTACGGTATGACCTTTGTTGAGGTTGATGGGATCAAAAATTATATATAAAGGGTTCGATAATAGATGGCTCAAAATTTAAAAGAGTTAAGAGTTGAATACTTAACTGGGTGGAATGGTTCTAATTTAATCGATAATCCAATTTTTGGATGGATGGGTGATTACGGGATAACCGTATAGGGTTTAGTAGGGTGGGGTTGTAGGGTAAGATAGATTTGGATCCGAATAAGATAAACTTTAAATAAAATATGATTGGATTGAGCTGATTGGGATACCTTGCGCGAAATGGGTGGCGGCGAAACTTTAAGGATAAAAGTTAGTTGAGGTGTAAAATAAGTTAATGTTCAGCGTGTTTCAAGTGAGCCTGATCTGTATAGAATTGGTGGGGATCGTGTTGAACCTCCTTGTATTCTACCTGGTTTGTAAGCAAAGTTTACGTAGTATGGACATGTGGCTGGCCTTCTTCCTCACCCTGTGCGATATTGCCGCCCTGCTAGATAGGTTGGGGGAGGTGCTGCTTTTGTTGATTGGTGGCATCAACGTTCAGCAGAGCTCAGGGTTGGGGCCGTGGCTCGGTGTCTTTATAATCGTGGTCCTTCACCTCTCGACGGGCTGCGTGGGTATCCTCGCTCTGCTGCGATTCTGGGCTATCGTGCTGAAGCGACCCGTTGTTAATTGGCAATGGTGCCTAGGGTTCGGTGGTGCCTCACTGTCGCTTGTGACGTGGGTGGTTAGAGTTAGGCTGGTGGGGGGTATGACGCTAATGCCGAACCAGCGGTTCTATTATCCTACGCCCTACAGCGCTTTGAATGGGACCACACCGGAGGATGTGTTGGGGTGCCGGGTGATGCTTGTACTGTGGCACACGGCATCTATCCTGCTCGTGGATGTGTGCTACCCTACCATTGCGCTCCAGTATGCCGTGGACCTTGCCAACTTTGAGGATGGCGTATCTAGCAGCCGTGCCCTCAGGAGCCGCCGTAACCAGCTGTTGATCAAGATGGGGGCCTTAGTTTCCCTGTACAACCTAGTTCTGTTGCCCAACGTGATCCTCTTCTTGGCTGATTTACTGGTTAAGCCCATGTTACCTGTGCATGCAAACCTGGCTGGGACCTTAATGATGTCGATTACGTTGGTCAACCCCATCATGCTCCTCACACTTCACTACGGTACTGCCATGGAGCTACGGACCCTCAAACACGATATTATGGCTCGCTTTCTCCCAAACCCATCCCCTCGCTATTCCCTCCACCTCAACCACTAGCCAAGCGCAAGTCCAACTAGCGGCTACGAAATCAAGTTCCAAGTCGATTGTAACAAATATCTGCGTCATAGAGATGAACCCACGGGCCGCATCCAATTTAATGACCCTTTAGATCCCTTCCATATCATTTAATGCCTAATAAAACTAGTTAAATGGGTTCTCCGAAAATGGATCTATAACTTGGTATAACTCTGTTGCATGGTTCCGAAGCTGATTTCACCCCTTTATTATCGATCGTACTTGGAGCTACTTTTACTCTTTATGGTTTATGCTTCCATTTATTTATACCAATCATTCTTCCTAACTTACACGTATTTATGTCAATCATTATTCCTAACCTACACTTATTTATACCAATCATTATTCCTAACTTACACTTATATTAGTGTCAATCAAGCCCAACTTTATGTGCCTATTATTTATATTATCCCCAATACCATCAACCTTATGAATTAAACAAAATCGATGGTTTCTGATTATATCCAGCCATTCAAACCTTCGTCCTTTCGGGACCTAAGCTTAACAGTTTAGAGGGTACCTGAACCTAAGCCTCCCACCACCTAAATTTTGGGGTGGATAGGCCATTCACTTTTGGCCCATCCTATCTCTGATCCATTTAGATGGCGTGTTCTTGGTTCGGTTAAACTAATTAGCCGTAATACCTCAACTACGGCTATACCTTTCTTGCCGTGCAATTAACCTGCCAAAGGGGAAATTCGATCGGTATTCCAAAATGAACTCCCATTTTGCCTAATCTGATACCCTAATTATTATTATACTAGCCATTCATTACCCGTACTTCGTACGATGGCTAAAGAATTTCAGATTTTCAATTTATTAAATTAGATTTTATATTATAGATAAATAATAACCATTCAGCCAAATCTAACCGTTCAATCAAATCAACCAAAACCTACCAACCACTCAGCTAAACCTAACTGAACTTAGCAAATCAACCAATAACTAATCACCCCCAAAGCTAAACTGTGTCCTATCGAATTGACTAGAAGCTATCAACCATTCGGCTAATCAAAATAAACCTATCGAATCAATCAAATAACTAAACTGCTACCCGAAACATCTCTCAATATTTAAAATCGTTATGTACATGACATGTCTTTCAAACTACCAAATCAACTTCTACTTAACATGCCAAAAGTATATATTAATTAGGAGAGCCAAATTAAGCAGGTTTTTTAAAATTATATAAACCTAACATCCTGATATCCGTGCTTCGCTATGGTATTTAAGTTTATCAGATGATAAGCTCACACTGACAGCCTATAGGCTGTGCCAGCGCTACTCTCGAGCCACTCGGACTACCAGCTCCGCTGTTGCCCTCATGGTTGGTGAGCTGAGTATCCTAACTTTAATCTATTTTAAACCCTAATACTGATTTTTATTTAGTTTCGGGTTTGCAATTTGGTGAATTATTAGATATATTCGCCAATTCTCACCCACTCGCCCAAATAGATTATACCTATCAGACCCGATAGTTTTAGATGTCAGTCAGTCAGCGAATGTGTTCTAAGTAGATTTCATGCATTTTTTAAAGCTGCTTTTTCCTACTTTTTTTAAACTCTTTGTCTAAATATTTTTTAAAACTCAATAAACTATATAATATGACTAAAGTTATTCAAAGCTATCAATTTGCTAATTTTACAATTAAGTTTATCTGGTGATCAACTAGACTCACAATTGATTACCATCACCTTTGATAATTTTCAATATAGAAAAAATGATATCACATTAAAAAATGATATCAGATTTAAAGCTATTGAATTGATTGAATACCCACTAATCGCTCTGTCAAAAACGATACCCTGATTTGTTGTAAACATATATAGGTTTTCACCTCTTATATATAAATCTTTTTTCTTTTATTAGACAAATTCTTATAAAATTAGTATAGTACCTAAGTTGGAGTATCCTCCTTCATCTTATAAAAGTTAATCTAATTTGGTCTAGTAGTTTTGGAGTTATGCAAGAACAAACATAAATAAAAAATATACATACAGGTCAAATTGAGAACCTTCTCCTTTTTCAAAGTCAATTTAAAAGCAATAGTTTGTTTGAAAGTATTGCCCTTATTAGGGGCAAGTACTTGTGACTTTCTGCCACTACAGTTACAAATGGGAATCCCACCCAGAAGAGATTAGCTTATAGAGCTGACAGCCCTTAATAACAAGTTTTTACTAAAACTTAAATCATCTCCACCATATGATTAATCCAACTGACAGGAGTCTGAAATCCATTGTTGTAAAACTGTTGGCAATGAGGCCCAAGTGCACCAAAATGACTCAGCTACCAACCTGGCAATCTCCAAAATGAAAAATAAAATTTAGCACGGATTTAGATGCCCAAACCCCTCCAAAGGCTTCTCAGTCACAACAGGAGCAGGAAGTTCCAGCTCTGGTGGAATCTGAATTCCCTGAAAATTGTAAAATCTTTGGCAAAGCTAAGGTACCAGCAGGCAAAAACCCCAAAATAATTCTGTATTAGTTCAGTGCCCCCAGTATTGGGCCTCCTCTACCCTTAGAAAGGGTGGAAGCTCACTCTAGTAGTGTTGACCCTCCACCAACTCTCTCCCTGAACAGGTATCCAATCAACATGAGCTTAGTAGATATTACCAGGTTTGATCAGATTAATAAATCTTGTGATAGTTTTTAGCAATTGTCTCTGAGGATCAATCCAATCATTCAAATCTACCATTTTTGGTCTGAAACTTCAATGTGGTATCCATTATGTTAAGATCTGAGTCAATTTTTTAAGAACACCAAAACAAATGCCAAAAAGATCAAAAGTATTGGCAGAAATCTAAAAACCCATGGAAGCATCTTAGGAAGCAAATGGCACTGTACCTTGTAATGCCTTATAAAATACATGCTGGTACAGAAGGATATGCTTATCCATAGAGGTATACCCAATCAGGATATGATACAATGGGAAATGCTGCAGTCTTCTTATATGACAGCAAACAAATGGATTCTGAAAGCTATAACCCCTACAACAGCAGCCACTTGGAACAAAAGCATGTTCTCTATTGGGGCAGCAAAATGGTAAATTGAAATGCAAGTTGATTGTTTTGGTAATTGTTAAAATTATAGGATTCTTGATTATTCTCAGCTGATAACCTCTAAATCAATTAACTGCACAGGTTTGTTGTGAAATTCTCCACATTGTCTGATAGTGAGATGTATTCATTTGATAATAGTATGGAGTCTATTGTCTGTAGTTAAAGTAAAGTACTAGTATTGGGTCCAACGCTTGACCAGTATTTCCCCTCAAAATACTTAGGATGTCCTCAATAGGGATTCATTCCCTTATACCGCCTAACTTGATCAATGCTTAGATCATTGTTTACAGCTTCTCTCTGGTGACACACAGTTGGCAGCAATCCCCAATTCATTTCAGCTTCTCTTCTCTGGATCCACGCTCAGATCCTTACTCTTTATCCTAGAGTCTTCATAATTTAAGCACACAGCAACAAATTCCTTGAGAAAGAATAAAACTAAAAATGGAATTTGGTATTAGACTAATTGCTGATAAAAGTGTAAAGTATTTTAGTGTATATCAGTATATTTATTAAGTGAATTCTTAGGGGAATTTATAGTGGGAATTAAGCGCCCAACCCTCAGTAGGCACTTCATCAATGAAATGGCACCCGTTGCCATTGAATTACCCATAATTGTCTCATCAGCAATGGTCTTCCCTATTCTGGCTAGGATTCTATCATTGGACATCCTCAAAACATAAAATGAAAAGAGTCAGAAAATGTCTCTTACATTTTCCTCATGATCCCAGCAAACCAACCATATTTGGCATGTGACCTGCTTAGGTAATGGAACTTGTTACCCATTAAGGCACTTTGTGAACCAACTGATTGATTTGCTAGTAGTAGGTGGCATCACTCGCCTTGCAACTTGAACCTTAAATTCCAAAATCATTTGGTGATGAAACCTAACTAATCCCAATTAAACACCTGATATTTCATCATCAATAAACTATCAGATGCCCCTTCTTTGTTAGCAACTCTGCCTGAAAAAATCTTAAGAATTTACCCAGATCAATCTCTAACAGATCTGAACAAGGCAAATAACTTAAAATCCCCTGAACATTGTTACCCTGAAATTAGGGTCAACCAATATCCAATTCACTTCAATATAGGGAATCATTTTCTAGTGACCCCTAGTAATCAAGTCAGCTGGGAATATGGGCAAAAATCCCAGCACATCCCCACTTTTGACTAGATTTTCAGCAAGAAAAGGATCAGGTTAGGAGAACACTGCTTTGAACACTTGGTCAAATAAATCATTTGTTCAAGTGGAGTAATATCAATCAGTACTCAACGCTGCTTTAACATTGTTGGGATTTTTGCCCATATTCCCAGCATGCTATATTACCTGGTATCACTAGGGGAAATTCCCTAAGGCGAAGTGAATTGGAAATCAGTTAGCCCAAGTTTTAGAGGAACTACATTTGGGGGATTTTGAAATGTTTGCCTGGTTGCATCCATCAGGAATCAATCCAGATTTATACTTAAGATCTCATCAGGTGGAGTTGCTGACAAAATAGGGGCATCTGATAGTGATTAACTATCAGGTGTGCCGATTGGGATTAGTCAGGCTTCATCACCAACTGATTGGGAACGAATAGTAAGTTGCAAGGAGAGTGATGCTGCCTGCAACTAGTGAATCGATCTGTTGGTGAGTGACCTGCCATACTAGGTAATAAGTCCCATTACCTAAGCAGGTCAATAGCCAATTATGTTTGGTTCGCTTGGATTGAGAGGAAAACGTTAGGGACACGTTTTCTGACTCCTTCCATTTGAGGTCTCAAGGATGTCCAATGATGGAATCCTAGCCAGGATGGGGAAGACCATCACTGCCAAGACGAGCATGGGTGATTCAATGGCAACGGCTGCTGTTTCATTGAAGAGTTGTTAACTGAGGGTTAGACAGCTGAATCCCCCACTATATAATTCCCTAGGATTTACTATAATAAAAAACAGCAATTAGAAAACCCAGCTTTTAGATAAATAGAAAATTATCAATTTGGTGTATAGTTAGACTATCAGCTTCTATTGTGTTGTTCTATCTCAAGGATATATTGCAGAAGGCAATAATTGGAAGACTCTCAAAGAGAAGAGTAAAGATCCAAGCGGGGATCTAGAGATGAAGGAACCCCAATCAGGGATAGCTGCTGACTGTGTGTTGGGCTGAGAGAGACTGTCACCGGGGTATCTTAATGAAGATTGGGTGGACAAGAGTATAGGGAACGAATCCCTATGAGTACAACTTCAAGAGTATTTAATCAGAAATATTGGCTGAGCGTTGGGCTGAATTATAGTTCAATATCAACTATAAATAATAGTCTCCATACTATTATTGATTAATAATAAATTATATACAACGTGACAAAGTGCACAAGGAAATTGAACCTGTGCAGTAAAAAGGTTACTGGGCTGCCCACTGATAATCAACCTAGAGTAAATTTTTACAAGTTGGTGCTCACTACAGGGGTAGTTGAGTGAAGTATCTATTATAATGTAATACAAAGAAGAGCTACGCAAGCTGTGGACTAAAACAGCCACTGTAAACCATAATGCCTTAAACTCAGTAGACCATTGGGAGTTTGCATCCTTGGAAGAATGAGTCGCCAAGGTGGAGGAAGGAGTAGAGAATGTAGCCAACTTTGGGAATGAGTTATTTGGCAAAGTAAACTAATTGAAGAAGAAATAAGGAGACCTCATTTGAAGGTCCTATACCAGAAAACGGAGTGAGAAGCGGATCACCTTTGTTTAATAAAGTTAGGTGCAGATATTAAAAAATTAATCAAACAAGTGGAGGAACTTAAAGCTCACAGATGTGCTTGTGAGCCTGATATAACAAGCAATGCCAAAGAGAGAAGTCCTCACATGATACTTGGGAATTCAAATACCCCAAGAAACATGCTGCCCGCTTTTAATGCCATTATGGAGATGACACCTGAAGTCAATCCATAAGTTAGCCAAGTAGCCAAACCAAGAGAATTGGCCAGAAATGACTTGGAGGAATTTAGAGCAATGCTGAAATTGCCAACATTCCATTGGGATAACGCCCCAGCATTTTTCCAACTGTTTGACATGACCATGAATGGCTATGGAGATCGTCAAAAGGTGTTGACAGTCATGAATTTCCTGGACACTGACTGTCAAAACTTAGTGTTACCTCACCTGGAGGGAGACAGCTGGTCATATGCAGAGGCAAAGGTGGCCATCATGAAGGAGTTTGGGAGTCTGACATGCATGTCAAAATGCAAGCAGGAATTTATGGGAATTCAGTTCCATAAAGATGAGTCTCTTGCTAGCTTCACGGATTGATTTTACTAGGAGTCGCAGATCCTGGCTGGAGCAAAAGTATTGGATGACTTTGATGCTAGAATCGCTTTGTAAGTGGCCCTTTGGCCCTATTGCAATTTACATTGTATGATGCCTTCCGTGTTTGCGACGGAAATAACTACCTCACAAATGGTAGATAACCTGAAGATTTTGGGAGCAACATTCAATGCCCCAAATAGAAGCTTTAAGTCAAATCTGGTACAAAATCTGAATCCCACAAAGGGAAATGAAGGAGCAAAGGAGCCTACCAATTGAACCGTGCTGGGAAATAAGCCAAAGAATTCAGATGGTTAAGTAAGAAGGAAAAGGTCTGCTATCAGTGTGGTGGGAAAGGACATTTTGCCATACACTGTAAAAAGCTGAAGGATCAGATTAACGTGTCCCAGGCCAAAGAGACAGCAGCCGCCAAGGATTTGGGAAAAGGGCCTACAGCCTAGATGAGGAACAATCTAGAGCTATGGAGAAACCTGTTCTACCCAATATCATGAATGAAGAAATTGACATTGGTGATCTGTTTGTAGATGATGATCAGGATCCGCTATAACAAGTGGTCAATATGGATGTAAATGCCATGACCAGAGCTGGGGTGAAGAAGATCAACCCCAAGATAATCCAGGAAGTTTCCCGGCCGTACACCTGACAACTGGCAGAAAAGATTCAAACCACCAAGAATCCTGAAGAGTTATCAGACGTCCGTTTAGAAGAGGCCCAGGAATCCTTCAATGAGTTACACCAGTATTTGATAGATTTGCCAATTCTGAAATATCCAAATTTTGATCAGGAGTTTATCATTCAAACTGATGCTTTGTTGATGGCAATCAGCGCCGTACTGAGCCAAGTAGACAAACTTGGGATGAGCATCTGGTGGCATATGTGAGCTGGACACTCTCAGCCGCTGAGAGGAACTACACTGTGACTGAGAAGGAATGACTTGCGGTCATTTATGCATGTAAGCAGTTTCAGGTGTACATCCATGGAACACACTTTAAGGTGGTGACAGACCGCTCTTTACTGCATTGGTTGCACAATCTAAGAGAACCGGAAGGATGACTGGCCCAATGGGCACTTAAGCTTCAGGCTTATGATTATGAGGTAGTCCACTGAGTAGGGGCTTCTCACCATAACACAGATGGCTTATTGCGGTTGCCAATGGTCCAGTTGGTATACCCACAGGCAGATGAGCTATTCCAGAGAATGTTTGAAGGAAAAATTTGGGGATGAGCCCTGAGAAATTCAAGGTGTGCTTTGAAAAGTGATGGAAAACAATGAGACTATGGATGGACAAGTATTCAAGATGATCAATGGAAAGCGGCTATCATTCCCAAAGCCATCAGAAAGAGCAGCGATAATACAAGCAGCTCACAAGGTTGTTGGGCATGGAGGCCTGAGGAAAACAAATGACCATATTTGCCAGTATTATTACTGGGAATTGATCAACTATGATGTCATGGATTATCTGGATTGTTGCGTGGAGTGCCAAAGCACAAACCACACAAGAATACAACTGGATACTGACTGGTCCGCCCTGGATTTTCCTGGCACATGGTATCCATTGATTTGATGGAACCACTACAATGAGCACAGGGGGAGTCAAGTACATCATAGTTGCCATTGACCATCTGATGAGATAGGTCAAGATGAAGGCCCTAACCAGAGTAGATGCTACCAGCACTGCGAGGTTCATCCTGGATCAGGTGGTATACTGGCATGGATGTCCGCAGGTTCTGCTGAGTGACAATGGGACTAACTTCATGTCTTATGTGATCCCAAGGTTAAACAAAATAATGGGGATCTGAGGATTCATGTCAGTACCATCCGGCCAGAGACAAACATACTGGTAGAATGGGTCAATGAGATGCTGGCCATGATGCTGAGGAAGCTAGTCACAGGGAGAACTTCCACGTGGGGAATGTACCTGAGTTTGGTGACATTCGCCTACAACATTAGTCATCATATGGGGATGGGAAAGACGTCATTTGAATTATTATATGGAAGAAAGGCTGCATTGCTGCCAATTTTATATTTGATGGTGGAACCTATGTTGGGGATGTGTACCAAGCAATACCTGAACCAACTGATGAGTATCCTGATCAATATTCAATTGCAATCATTTGATACAACCTTGAAGAAAAGGATATGAGTGAAATTGATGGATGACAACTGACCAGCCTTAGAAGAATATCTTATAAGGGAAAGAGTTGCCTATTGCGATACACATGGTTTCAGATAAAGAATCAAATTAGATGCATTGTGGTCAGGTCTATTTGAAGTAATTGCCAAGATGGCGACTGATGCTTACTCCATCAAGACTCTCTTAGATGGAAGAGTTGTATATTGTCAGACATTTTCAAGTCCACAATGCTAATATTAATGGTTCAATTTTTTATAATGAATTAGTTGTCCAAAAGACCCTGGCCGATTCTCGGTGGAATCCAATTATCTGGGGCCCTAAATGTATTAACACAATTCAGCTTAATTCTATAAGTTTGGGCAGTCAGATTGCCCCAAACCCTCGGCCAAATTTACTCAG
>JAKSZP010005837.1:0-55498 GCA_022478985.1 Massospora cicadina | reverse complement strand
CCATAAGTTTGCTTGTAAACGTTCAGGCCCCCATTTTTTGGAGGAGGTCTTGGGTAACGGTGCATTCTAGTTGAAGCTCCCTGCTCATTGGAAACAGCACCCTGTCTTCCATGTTTTCCAGCTGTCACCCTTCAAGTGTACAGTTCCCACGGAACCTGAACTGATCATCATCAATAATGGGGAAGAGGCTGAGGTAGAGAATATCCTGGCATCCTAAAAATTCTGAAAGTCTGTACAATACCTCGTTGCTTGAAAAGGGTATCTGGTATATGAAAACAGCTGGGTCAAGGCGCGCGATTGTGCAAACTGTATGGAACTGGTTGAAGTATTCCATGTATCCCACCCTGAAGCTCCCCGCCAACCCCCAAAAAGTCGCGACAGTTATGGCAATCAAGTTACCCTAGGCTCACAAGAATGTGGGTCTCATGCAGTCTCCCAGTGGTGGGGCCCTTCCCTTGGAAAAAGGAAAGGGTAATGTAAGTCCCAGGGAACGTCCCCTGGGTGTTGATCATGCCATTTTCCCATTCCTGAGCAAGAAGGTACTGAAGAGGATGGCTGTACCCCTTATTAGTCAGGGCGATCTCGCCTACATGGTAGATGAGTGCTGGGTAACAGCTCTTCTGCTTCAGATCCTTCCACTGGTACCCACACTTACCTCAGCAGAACTGCTATGGGGAATTAGTGAAATCTGCGCCAAGATCATCGAAATGAAATTGATCAGAACAAAATTGAGTGGCAGTCAGCCCGATATTCAAATTTCAAATTGTCAAAAAGGGATGAAGACTGATCTATTGGTCAGAACGGCTGATGGTTTCAATTTGGCCAACACTATTATCAAAAAAATCACCCCCCTCTTAAACTTGTCAGGGATCATCCCTGACGGGCAGGTAACAGCATCAGGCACCATCAATGAGGGTTTGAAGCTCCCTGCTAACAAATCAGGCGTTGCACCCAAAGCAACGATTCTGACCGACTGAATAGCCCAGCAACTGGGCATGGGCGGGTTGGGCATCCCAAACCTGTTACCAACCAAATGGGCCCGCCCCTACATGGGGTGGTCTTGGGGGATTCCTGCTGCTTGTTGGACTAAACATTGTCACACCAACCATTGGAAATGTAGCCGAGCCTCAGTTCAGATGTTCAAGGTTGAAATGACAGTGACTCAGCCTGCTTCCAAATTCTTTGATGACAGTTCCCAGTGAACTTATCTGCCCCATTCCCAAATAATTGCCAGTTAGGTCAAAATTGAGGGTCCCAATCCTGGCTTGTCCCCGCACCAATTGACCACTATTTGATCAGTTGCATTGCACTGAGAAAATTGATGGTCAATTTTCTTCCTTTTCACTCGCAATAAAAATTTGCTTAAAAAACCCATCAATTTTTATTTAGTTTGATTTCCTTCTGGATGCATCCCCAATATGTTTCCCTGGTGGCCTGTCAGTCCATACACCGGATGGGCTCTACCAGTACTCATGGTCACTATGGCCACCACTGTCGTCAATTAGATTCAGCGAGCTAGATGCTTCTGGCAATTTAATCCTGTTGTCATGAACTTTTGACAATAGTATACTGGGATCTTGTGGCCTTATGTCCACCACCTTCAAGAAAGGGTTCACCCCCTTGTCTCTCCAGTCAAACCAGCCCCATATTCTGGTGAACTCATTGAAACTATTTCTGTGGCTCCGCCCCCTACAGTAAGACCTGCAGGGTCTGGGGCGGGCTTGATGTGGTTTGTTCTTAGGATCATATTCACCATTGCTCTACACCAATGATTTGTCATTTCCCAATGCCTGGCACCATACAACGTCATTCAGTTGGCAATGTCCCTGGCATTCTGGTTTGACTTTTGGGTTCTCACGCATCCTGACTTGCAGGCCGGTCTAAACTTCTTCTGCCATTTCCATGACAACAGCCATCAGCACCACTTACCACTAAGAAAAAAACCCACAATGGATAAGTTTCAATGAGACCAAAAAAGGTTGGTCAACTAATTCCAAGAGCATGTCTTTAATGCTCACGTTCCTAGAGAGGTGGTGGTAAAGATTCATCCCAAACCTGGGAACAAACCGCTAGCTCTAGATTAAACAGTGCACTACAAAGAAGAATGGGTCAAAGGGCTAAAGGTGAGGGTTGCACAAACTAAATTATCTGAGACCTCCAAACAGTTGGCAAAGAGTATTAAGCACATGCACATATATAAATAAAATAAACCAATGGGGTTTATTCTAACCAAGTTGACCAACAAAGAAGGTTGGTAACGAAATATTAGTTAAAATAAAGTTAGGAGATCATTTTCCATTGGGCAATGCACTGTGCCCAATTCAACCAATAAGCATAATACACCATCCTTTGTGGTACTATAGCCCAAGTATGCTTGCACTCAGGTGATTGACTGCAAATGAATTCTGACAGATTTGGCAATATGGTAAACTGAAGATTTTAAGCCCTGTTTTACAAGTAACAGTAATGTACCATCCTCACAATAAATAATTGGTGCACTGCAAGGCCAAGGATTTAACGCCCCTGTGTCCATCATGCGCAGCTCAGGAACCAACTTGGGCATATTTTGTCATTACCCAGTGTTGGTCCAGGGTGTGCTTCAGGTCAGACAGGTTCATCATCTTGTTCTTTTTGGCCTCTTCAAGCTCTGCTTTCTTCTTACAGTCTGTACCTCCTATTATGTCATTTAACCAAGAGAATTATAAAGTGGGCCATAAGGTGAGTAAATATTCTGGGTAATTAATTTTGTATTAATTATGTAATTTATAAACTAAGATTAAAAAAAAAACTATATCCAGATGGTTAGTCGAACCAATTGTAACATCTATATCTCAGTACATAACACTGTACACTAGTAACTATTATAATTAAATACCTTTAAATAAATGCATTATTTAGCTAATACAAATGGACAATGTGTCACTAATTGTTTTGAAAGGCATGAAAGGCATATGAAGGTAAACCTAATTCAAACTTTACGCCATATAAGGATAGACTCCCATTTTATGGTATAGAAAAGGAGAATAAGGATGTAAGAAAAGTTTGACCATGTTCCTTGCTCTCACTGATAACCATTTCAGAATTGCTAAAAAATGATTAAGAAAAGTTTCTGATTTCAGGTTAGACTTAAAAGTTTATAAATTGTCTTTAATATTACCTGCTTTTTTATTGCATTGATATGATCATAAGATGTACTTCAGTAACTATAGTAAAGCTTGTAATTCTTAGTTGCTGACTTTTCTTTCCGCTCAATATCACTTTTGAGTGATTTTACAAAAAAAGTTTAACTTATCTACAGCCATCTGACCACGTCCGTGCTCCAATTGATGTCCTCAGATCTGCTGCCTGCTTCTCCATTGTGGAGCAGTGGTGATTCACCTCCCAGCATTTTCTGCCCAGTGTAACGGACAGAAAATCCCAGTTTCTGACTGACATATAATAAAATGTTTCTTAGGCGCACTGACAAGCAACCAAAGCAGCCTAACAGAGTAGGAAGAGATTTGGGTCATCAACAGCGCCAAACATTGCCTACTACTAGTTGGTTATGCTAAGTCCTATGTGTGGTTTGTCTGATCCAACTGCGCGAAAGCTCCTCAAAAATGGACACCTGAAAAAGACCAACAGGTAAGCGAGGTATGCTAACCCCAAAACAACCTTTATTTTATTCTGGATATAAAAAGGTCCCGCCGACCAGAGCACATCTGGGGAGCACCCAATGCTCCTCAGGAAGGGAATGCTAGGGGTAAAAATACTTGCAACTGTCCTCCAAGGGGTATTTATCCGCAGCTCCTGTAGCACATGCACAAGAAAAATGGTCTCAGGGACTTTATATGGCCTTTGAACAGTGACTTGGGCCCTGCTTCCCAATTCATTCGTGGCTCATTGGAAGGAGCCAGTCGTTACCATAAACGGAACTCATTAACTTTCCTGTTATTGTGGTGGCAAGCAAAAGAGGAGCTAAAAGGCAGTTGTGTTCCCTGTGTGGTATCACCATACCGTGATGCTTTTAATGGTAATATTTTCAGCAGTGTTTTGCTTCATGAGGTATACCAAGGTGCTGGAGTGAGTCTCAGCGTGGTGGGAAAGTGGTATGACGGGTGAGGACTGGATTGAAGATTCCATCAATTCTAAGTTCAGAGGAGTTGGAGCTGATCCATCAGACATTTGGACGGATTTAGTTCCAAGGGTGGCTGATAAAGGCTTCAGGGGGTGAGGATTCGTTAGCTTTACAGTTGAACCAAGTTTTGGTGACCTTTCCCGTGAAGCTTTCAAACTGGGTATGTAAACTTTTTGAGCAGCAGGCTGAGTTGCCTGACTCAGCAGAGGAGTGTTTGGACCTGATTGACCGAGCATCATGTCCAGATGAGGCACAAGATTCAGCTTGGTCAGCTTTGCTGCAGTGCAGTCAGGGGCAAGAAGAGGTGTATTGTTGTTGAAGGAGGATGGATTTGTGTTGTTGGCAGATGCCACCAAGATGAATGCGGTCTGAAAGGTGCAGGCTAAGATCCTGTTGAGACAAGGCCCAGATGAGTTTAAGGATTGTTTCATGCTGTGGCACATTTGCCTCACACAGTGGTGCTGTGATGAGGTGGAGGCACCAATTACATCCACAATTTGATATGATGAAGAGGAAAGTGCTTTTGTCGCCTGAAGGCTCAGATATGTGGGAGTGGGAATTCCAGTCCCAGGGGTCATCAGTGAAACAAATGGGGGGAATATCTTCAGTCGCGCCATTGGAGGGTTTGCCAAAGGAGTACCTGGATTTTTCATCGGTGTTTGAACCCAAGGGTGAGGCATCATTACCATCTACAGGGAACTTTGCATTTAGTTTCCGGTCAAAGAGGGCTCTGAGTTGCCAAGGGGATGTCCAGTTTATCCATTGAATCCCCAGGCTTGGGAGGCTCTTAATCAATATGTCCATAAGATGCTAGATCTGGGTTTGATTGTGACGTCCAAATCGTCTGTGGTTTCACCAGTGCTGCTGGTGCCAAAGGCGAGTGGTGAGTTACATCCTTGTGTAGACTTCTGGCGCCTCAGTGCGGTAACAGAGCCTGATCCTTATCTGATGCCACTCCTGGAAGACATTCTACCCATGATTTTGGGGTGTGTGGTGTTCACCAAATTGGATCTGATTGACGCGTTGACTCAGATTCCTGTGCAACCAGAGCACCAGAAGTATACCTCGTTTAAGTGTCACTTGTGGAATTTTGAGTATTGGGTTATGTCATTTGGGCTGCGTAATGAACCTGCAGTTTTCCAACGCATGATTGATTGTGTGTTGGTGGATTTGGTGGGTAGGTGTTGCGTTGCCTATATGGATGATATTCTGATATTTTCCAGGTCAATGAAAGATCATTTGAGGGATGTAAAGAGTGTTCTGGAGGTGGTAAGCTAGGCGGGCTTGAAGTTAGAGACATCCAAATGTGAGTTTAATAAGGACTCAGTGTCTTTCCTGGGAAATGTGGTTTTACAGGGGAATTTAGTGATATGTCCTGATAAACTGCGAGCAGCGAAGGAATGGAAGGCCCCCAGGAATTGGACTGAAGTGCAGAGCTTTTTGGGAGTAGTGAACTTTGTAAAGAGGCTCTCCAAGAATTTAGCTGAGTGGGCTGTGCCACTGACAAGGTTGACTGGGAATGTACCTTTAGTTTGGAGGGAGACCGAGGAAAGGGCTTTCCAGCGGGTGAAGACCAGTCTTCTGACAGCCCCAGTTCTGGACCATCCTGAACACAACAAACCTTTTGTAGTAGAGACAGATGCTTCAAAATTTGCACTTTAATAGGTGCTATTGCAGGAGGGTAAAGACGGGTTTAAGCACCCTGTATGTTACTCCAGCAGGATGATGGTGCCCATTGAGACGAATTACCCAGACTACAACAAGGAACCTTTTTGAAAAATATTGGCGGCATTAGGGGAGTGGTAACACCATCTGTTGTATGTCAAGCATCCAGTTGTGATCTGAACTGGTCATCGATACTTAGAGTATTATAAGTCCCCACGTCTGATGAATCAGAGACAGGCCAGGTGGCACTTAAAATTGGTTCAGTATGTCTTATGGATTTAAAATAAGCCAAGGAAACAGAATACTTTGTCAGATTTGCTGAGTTATGATTCAGGGTTGGTGTTTTCTGAGGAGAATTTGAGGAAGTTTAACACCGTTGTAATGTTGCCGTTGAGTTTGTTTGCAATGGTCCAGGGTTGGAGAGAAGGAATATTGGGGAGAGTTAGGACTGCACAGCAGAAGAGTAAGTTTGGCCAGCAGATCTTGGATGAGACAATTGAAGGGGAGGTGAGCAAGAAACATGTGGGGTTCTCAGTCCAGGGAGGTCTTATCTGGCATGAAGGAAGGATCTGGGTTCCAGTGGTGAGTTTTCAGCAGGAGGTGTTAGCATCTAACCACGATCATCCTTTGGCTGAACATCCAGATGTGGAGAAGACATTAGACTTAGTTCGTCGCCAGTATTCATGGAGGGGAATGAGTGCTGCAGTATGGAAGTATGTGAAACAATGTGTGGTGTGTACCAGGTCAAAGTCCCGCCGTATGGCGCCAGGAGGAAAATTGAAGTCGCTTCAGATTCCAAATAGTCCATGGGCCTCTGTGAGTGTGGATTTTATCACAGGGTTGCCCAAGTCCCAGGGGATGGACTCCCTGATGGTGGTGGTTGATCGCCTGACAAAGTATGCAGAGTTTTTCCTTTGTTGGTCAACCATATCTGCAAAGGTAGCAGGTCAGATCTTTATGAATGAGGTCTTGTCCCAACATGGGTATCAGAAAAGATTGTGTCAGACCGAGGTCCACAGTTCACATCTCGGTTCTGGTTACATCTGTTAGGAAACTTGAAGATAAAGGCCTCCCATTCATCAGCTTACCATCCCCAATCAGATGGCCAAACTGAGAGGGTATATCAAATATTGGAACAGTATTTGAGGTGCTACGTCTCAGGGCGGCAGGATTATTGGGTAAGTTGGGTGAAGTTGGCGCAATAATCATATAACAACCACAAGCATGCCTCCACAGGAATGACCCCATTTTTTGCAAATCATGGTCAGCACCCAGAGGGTATGGGGCCTCAGGGCAGAGTCAGAATCCTGCAGCAGATGAGCTGTCACGTGAGATTTGGGATACCTTGAGGCATCTGAGAAGGAATCTAGAGGCGGCGGTTGCAGCTCATAAGATGAAAGCAGATAGGCATCAGTCAAAGGGGAGCGTTTTCAAGAAGGGCGATTGGGTCTTAGTAAACTCTCAGATCTATGTCATACCTGTGAGGAGCAGGAATTTGGGGCCTGTGGCGTTGGGCCCATACCCAATATTGAGGGCGGTAACGAAGTGGCGTTTGAGCTGAAGTTGCCAGAGGGATCACGGGCTCATCCAGTGTTGCATGTGTCGCAGCTCAAACCATTTTTGGGGCAGCCACCTGAGAGGGCCTCTCCTTTTTTCCAGCTAAAAGGGGACTGAGGAGTATGAGGTTGAGGACTTTCTGGACACAAAGGTGGTGTGGGGTCTTCGGTCATTTTTGGTCAGGTGGAAGGGTCATCCAGTTGAGGAGGCTACGTGGAAGACAATTAGAGATTGCGCCCAGTGCCCTTTGAAGATCTGAGAGTTCTTCTTGTCTAGGGGGGGTGATGTGATGGTTGAAGTTTTCCTTCAACATCACATTTCCCTGATCTTTGATAAGACAAACAAAGCTGGTGTGGAAGATAGAGGGGGTGAGAGAGAATTAGTCTTGGCTAGACCCCAGGTTAGGACTTAGACTGAGGAAGAACGGCGGTTAGATGTTTTTTCAGACCTGGGGTCAAACCAAGTGGTTTCGAAGTGGGTGGTTTCTAGAGTAAAAGTAGAATTGAACCCGAATTGAAACGATTCTTAGGTATGGTGGTTCAGCCACTACGTAATTCAATCTGGCCTATCACAATCGGGGTTTGCATATGGCATATTTCAGAAGAGATAGTGTCAAGCATGATAGATGAGCTTGATCTTTGCTTGCAGCAGAGAGCGATAAGAGAAGGGACTTAAGAATGGTAGAATCTCTAGTTCAGTTTTCCATCAACTTACCTAAATATATCAAATAAAGCCATTATTAAGCTTTACTTATTTTTATTACTATCTTCTGAGGTTTATATTGATAAATTTAGTCTAACAGCGGCCATGTTTGGCCTATACAAACAGGAGGTGGACTTTGAGAGAGAGATTGGGAAGGCTATTGCCTCACTATACACCTTGTCTTGGAGTCAGGGCATGTTGCTGGGGGTAAAAATACTTGCAACTGTCCTCCAAGGGGTATTTATATGTGGCTCCTGTAGCACATGCATAAGAAGAATGGTCTCAAGAACCTTGTCTGGATTTTGATCAGTGATTTGGGCCCTGCTTCCCAATTCAATAGTGGCTCATTGGAAGGAGCCAGTGCGTTACACCCAGCAGGGAAACGCATTTGAACGGGCTCAAGTAGTCCACCAAAATCTACGGGCCATTTTGTCCCTTCATGGAACTTAGCACTTCACCTTGCACACATCCACCTGACTCGCCCCCATCCTCTCGCCCTTCCTAGATCCACTATTTGATTTTGCCTCCATGTCAACTATGGGCGTTTATTCCCATATGCTGACAAAGCAATAACAAAACTGGCCACTGCTGCCTTTGCACCAGCTGCCTTTACCAATTTCCGCCCTTTTAAGGCTATTTTGACATTGGTTTACAAACAAAGGAGAACGCTGCAGCGGCTGCGTTGACCCTTTAATTTATAAAAATATCCCTATCTCACTACCCAAACTTGTCTCCCTGATGATATCACACTGGTTGTGTTATTTGCCAATCTCCCTTCACATCTTTCACCCCAATATTGTATGATGAGTTGATGTTGGGATTCTGGATTATGGCACTCAGCCCAACCTAATATTCACCATTCCTTCTGGTGCAGAGCGCCTTGTTGCCCCTCAAGCCTCTGCCACCATCATCTCAAATCACTCTGCCATTGCTCATCAGTTCCCCCACAAGCTTGCATTGCTGTGGCACCGGAGCATTTCTTTTTGGGCTCATGTCAATAATGGTCAAAAGATTTGTCCCCTCTGTTTTGAGCTTGACCACTCTAAAAGGTCCTGGCCCATGAAGAATCACCTGTTACTATTTCTGAACCCTTTTCAGCGGAATCTGAATGGGGCTTTTTGTTGCCCCCTCCCACCCAACATTCTCACTCAATGGTCCAGAGTGGGAATCTGCCTCCACCAAATCATCTGACCACATTCACCCACCCAAATTCAACACAACCAATCAGAGTCAGGCTTAAACACCCATTCATACCCAAGCACCCACCACTCACATACTACCACCCACCCAAATCCTGCATCCATTATTCTTGTAAACTAAAATCCTTGGGACCTATTGAACAAGGTCAATAAAAAGGTAAAATGGTCACAAATGAGGATGTTGAATCCAGTAAAAGGCCCAGATGATAATGACTGGACTGAATTTTTATAATCTTAATTTTGATAAAATCCTCCCCCAGACGATATTCTCTTAAACCCAATGCCATCCCCTTCCAAAGTGACCACCAGCTTGAATTAGCAGCGGTGACCTCACCCCATAGCCACCACCTCTGCAAAGCAGTGGCCCAAGAAGTTGCTCAATTTCCTGAAGGGCTAAGTAGAATCAATTACCCCCCTGATTTTCTCAAAGTAGCACGGGAGAAAATCACCAAATTGTTCAATGCTGCCAATGATGCTGTCGTACATGTTGCGAAATTAGCAGCATCTAGCACAACTGCTAAAATCACCCAGCAAAGTATAGCTAGTTTGGCCCAACTCTCAGATGCCCTCCTTCAAGCTGAACATCATACTGTGGAGTTAATTGAGGCTGTCTACCAGGCTGATCTTGAGGTAAGTAACCGTTATTTCACACTCCTCCAACCCCACCACGCTGATGCCCCAACACCCCTGCTCTCAGCTTTTGTACGCTTCTACAACCAACATGCATCTGACACAAAGCCTGTGACTGATGAAGAGCCACATGACCCTCCATCCCCATCTGCCATGGTGGGTTAGCGGAACTCCGCTCCCTTCTGGTTGAAGTTAGTTTCCATTTTATTTTGTCTTGTCACCCGTTTGTTTTAGGTTTTATTGTTTTGAATTGGTAATGTCCTTCCTCTGGTTGGCGTGTCTTGAATAAATTATAAAAATTCTTAATTGCTTCATCTTTGAGTTTTTTGTGTGCCCCTAAGGGCTCCAATTGCAGCTAATTTTGCAGGATGAAACCCAGGGTACTGCCTCCTGCTTCATTGGGGGCTGACAAATCAAGGCCATGAATGAACCCTGACTTTGGTTGGTGTGGCTCACACCACCCAAAACTTTGACATATTCCTTACTGTGTAGTGTAATATAAAGTAAAGGCTACCCACTCAACTCAGAGTTATGTTCCTATTAATTATTGTGAGAAATTAGACCAAACTGACCACTAAGTTTGACTTAATTAAGGAAAGAGGATTGCCATAGCTTTCTAAAGCTATTTCTAAGTGTTGCTTGACTATTGTCAAGGAGCTCGCTGTTTTTATCTCTTCTATAAGGAAGCAACGCTGGTTTCTGGCAAGTCATAGACCATACATAGACTTCCCTCATATTGTGAACCAAACACTGAATCCTTAATTTTCTGAAAGAAGAATTGGAGGAGCATACACAACCAGGATCTCTGGCCATACTTGATAGCTAAAGGATAACTTGGTACTTGGTTAGTATGCTTCATACCATAGAAAAACACTTTCCCACTCAGCCTCTGCTTCCAGACACTCTGTAAAGATGTGTTTTGCCGTCTCCTCCTCTCTACATACCTTATAGGCATACAGAAGGTTATTCTCTTTATGATTACTTCACTTTAACAGAATCATCCCAGTGACCAGTTGTGGGGATTATAACCAGATTGATTCTACTCCCAGTTTCCAAAGTTACAGTTTCTTTTAGTCAGGCACAGCTGCAATTAATTACCCTAATTTTAATGGTTTTTATGATATTAAGTTTGATTTGTGCGCCTCATTCAATTAAATTGAGCTATTTTGATGTACAGTAATTCAGTACTATTGGGCCAAATTATCAAATAGCATTTGAGTTTAATCAATTTAATACCAGTTAATGCTAAGGATAAATTGATAGTTTATAATAAACTTTTATTATAATTGAACAGAGATAAATGTTGAGGATAAATTAGACCATGTTGCCAATGAGACACTGATAAAGGTCTTCAATAGGAAGAATATAATTGCCATGTGTCACCTAGGTTATTAATATTACAGGCGATTGATGCTGAGGAAAATCTATTATTTTGAGTTAGAATTCACTACTATTTACTGGAAATTAGTCCCAAGAAAATTTAAATTAATTTCTGGAGATGATGCCAAGAATCTCTAAAGAATTGTTTTCCAGAGAAAGATGCTGACAATTACTGATAGGCGGGCATTATATTGCCATTTATCACCTAAGTATAAATATCCTGAATTTCTAATAACAAAGATCTTTCTTCTTCCTACCTTTTATTGTTTAAGTTTATAGAGGTTAGTTTGGCATTTAGGAGTAGGCTTAAGACCCTCAAGGTATAAATTTCAGGTGAGTGAACTTAGGGAGTGGTTGGCGCCACCAATTCAATTTCAGGAGTTTATAAGGAACTCCCACGTGGACTTACTCAAATGGCTACTGACAATGAGGAACTGAGGGAAATTAACTCCAAGGAGGATGATGGTACAGAGACAGGCCTCCCAGGAGGTTGTAGGGCTCTGGTACCTCCCAAGGTGGTTTATTGACTGAAAAAGAAATTGATGGTCATGTTAGGTGTGGGGAGTTACAAAGCAAACTTGTAATGAAAGGTAACCAGAGAAGGTAAAAGCGAAATGGTTAACAGTCTTCATACTGTTAGTTTGACAAACTAGTATAGTTCCAAATGTGCAGATTGCAAAATTTGCATCAGCACACCAGACCAAAATATCCCCTTAGGATTCTCCTCCTCCCTATTCCCCTCCACTAAGGTTGAGTCTGAGTTTGGTTGATCCACCAAGTAGGAATAGAATGATTGCTTTGGCGGGATCTGGTAAGAAAAATTCTCTTCCACCCCAGTTTTGGACAGTCTCAGTTAGGAAATCAATATCAATAAAATTTTGTTGAAATCTGAGTTTCACTTGCTGCCATTGCCTAATTGAATTTAGACCCCGCGCTTAATCAAATCTAACCCTGATAACCATAGGTTAGAAACTGAAGAGGATTTGGCATCAGAATCCAGGGGTCCGCATCCTCTTCTACCTCAGCTGGTTTAGTAGACCACGTTTCCTCCTCCCCCAACCAGCAATAGCCTGAGCCAAAATTGGTGTCTGCTAAGTCACTACATCCACTGGCGTCTTACCATTGCAAGGGTCCTCGACTGAATGCCTCCCCTTTAGTTGGAGCTGTTAGTTTAGAAAGGCTCCACACACTATTGTTAGAAAGTTGCTCCCCCCTCACCTCCAACTCATCCCCTATGGCTTAGTGCCCACCATCCTAATAAATCTACTGTGATAGTTCTTCCTTACATGATTGATTGATGTGGGAGAGCCCCTGTAAGTCCTGGGGAGCACCCCATATTTCTAAATTGGGAGGAGTATCTTTTTAGACCAAGAAGGGGGCCAAACAGGCTGCTCACTTCCTCACCAACCAGGGCAATTTATCCCATGTGGTGATGAGAGGTGAGTGATGACCTACTCCCTTAAAAGTCATTTCTTTACCCACTCTTCTTACCACCAAGAGGTTGTTAAATAAGATCAATGGGATGAATCTGGAGGTGGTTGTTGGGATTCCTACCCAAATCTTTAATTTATATGAGTTGAACAATGGGATTTGAACCCAAACCAGAGATTTGGATAAGTTGGATAACGGGATTTAAACCTGAATTGTCCAGAAAAGCTGCAACCATTATTGAGGATAATCTCTGAAAAAACTACAGCCCTAAAATCAGGGTTCAAACCCAATCTATGAGGCAAAAGAATTTAAATCAGGAGGTGGGAAATAGATCTTGTCTTAGTATGCACAAAGATGGATATGTACCCTAATGTATCTCCCTTATAATTTCGTTTCTAAGCAAAATAAACTTTACTCTTTTCCCTTTCTCTCAATTTTAAGATAAGATTGTAATTTATTGGAATTGCCAAGCCAGACATAGTATCTGGTATAAAGACTTTCTTGACCAAGAAAAAGCAAAAGTTACCTATACAACACCCTTGGCTTTAAGTCACCTGGCCAATAATTATAAGAGATCCGTGGCAACGCAACTGTGATCCTGAAAGTAGTGGTGTCCAGACTTCTCGCCAACAAGCATGCTGTAGCTCCCCATACTGCCAGAAGGCAACCCCAAGTTTGAGTTTTAGAAATAGTGGTAATTCTATACTAAGAAAAATCAAATTGTTCACATTACTCTTGGATTAATAATCAACTATCTGACCTTATCCCCCACCACCAGTGAAGGTGAGCCTGCCCCAACAGGTTTAGGCATGCTAAACCCATATGATTTTTAACGGGACCGCCCCTACCTAAACTGTCCTTGGGCACGCTCTGTCAACCATAGTATGAGTTTTTGTCAGCTCACTAAGTGAATTGCGCCAAAAAACTTTTAAAAAATTTGATACTAATCTAGCCAGCCAGGTTAGATCCAAAACAACATTGGTAGTAGTTTGGTGTGTCAATACGCCATAATTGAGCGCAACTGTGCCTACTGAGGGTCATACACACTTTCCCTATTCACCAAGCATATACTTCCTAAGACAACATGTCCAAAAGTTAATGATAGGGGTTTTTAGTTGTATTACCCAAGGTTGTGACTTAGGAAATCCGCTATGATGAAAGTTGTGATCCCAATGTCTTGATTTGACTTATTTGTCAAGTTATGCATTTTTAAGTAGCTTTATTAATTTTTTAAGCTTTCTGGAATATTTTTTATAAAATAAGGTTATCTTGATCCATCGGTGGGTGGATGTTGGGAAGCCAGCATTTGTTAAACCTTTCTGATATCTAATATATCACTAATCTTTGTAACTGTTTCTGGGCTACTATTTATAAATTGAAGATGTGTCCCCAATTCCTCACTTAAAATTATACCTATTTTGGTTTGCTCCATAAAATAAAGACCAGTCTCGCTTATTGTATAAATTTAGAAACTTTTGCTCAATCACTCTTAGCAATTAGCACTAACTATAACTCACTGGGATGCTCGCTTAGGCTTCCACTTCTACTTACAAGTTCTTAATATCTGCGTTGATCATTATTTTTTATGTTAATGATCAATCTAAGTAGTAATAGTATGATGACTATTACTTAAGATGAGTTTTCTTACATCAACGTTGAGTAAAAAGTCCAACGCTAAACTGGTGCACGCCCTACTTCTTTGAAGGTTTCTCTGAAATGGCAGGGAAATCTTCCTCCTATCTTCTTCCTCTGGTAGGAAACTCTTTCCCAATTTTATTCTCACAGAGCCTGGCAAAGATTTTTTCATACAAACAACCTAAGGATATCTAATCCTTTCAAACTTATCCTAAGAGTAATATATATAACCAAATTATAAAACAAGCAAGTTTTCGTCAAATTAAGATCTGTCTTTATTGAAAAAGTATTGAATTTTATAGTACACTTGGCGAACAGATTTTCAGCTGCCCATTGGAAATTAATTAATTGTTCTCCAGATGGTTTTGACCCTTAGGCTTTAGCTTTTAATACTGGCAGTTATAGCCTTATTTATTCTTGAGTAGCATATCTTTCAATGTTTAGCAATCTTATTAGTGTCAGGAGCCAGAAACTAATTTATCATGGTTGTGTTGCATGATGATGCCTACTACAATTGAGAGAAGCATTAAAAACGCTTTTAGTTTTAAAACTCCCCAATCATTCAATCAGAATTATTCCTTATAGTAATCTGACTGTTGGGTGTTAATCCCTCATTATATCACTACTCAATATTGTCAGGAATGTTCCTGACGAAATACTAATTGAAATAATCATCAGATCCCTTCCATTGATTATATATGACTAATACTTTAGTTGGAAATATTCACCAAATATAAGATTAGAAATACCAATCTTCAAAATGCTTAATCTGTCAATGGGATGGATAACGTGGTCAACTGAAATTCTAACATAGTCACCGCTTGACCAGATTATTCAGCGGAAGATAGAACCCTCACGGATGGAAGCTGCCTCAGGCTGTGGTCATGTTTGGCCATCATATTTATATGACTTCAGCAGAGCTCAGCTATGTCTGTACTCAACACTTTCATGACATGCTCAGCTTTGTGACTCCTCTTCCTTGATTGCTAACTGCTGCCGCCTCTCTTGAGAGTGGTCCATGAAACCATGCTGAGCCAATACTATATCAACCATCCTCGCTGAGAGAAGAACTGGTCAACCAGTATAAACCTCAGGACGAGTTCCCAATGGCGTCTTGCCATATAACCTGTACTAACACCAGAATAGGTTCCAGTAACTTCTCATCAGTCAACCTGTACTAACCCCAGGACGGGTTTCAACAGCCTCTAGTTGTTATCAGGATCCTCTCAGCTGGCCTTTCTGAGTCCTGCACTAGCACCCTGGGACTACTCACAGCGGACCCAGTTTCAACCTGAGCTGGTCTTACTGACAACATATTCATAGGGACTCTTTTTGGTGGATCTAGTTTCAGCCCGTCCTGATCCTGCCATTCACTTGTTCGTCTCAAACGCCTTGAGATTTTTTCCTGGCAGACCCAGTTACAACCCAAGCTGGCCCTGCCACTCATCTTGCACCTTGGGACTACTTCTGGTGGACACAGGCACAACCTGAGCTGGCCCTGCTGACCATTGGGACTCTTTCCCATCACAATCTTCCCCATCCTTCTCATATGGGAGGTGGGAACACTGCCTGATGCATTTTTTTCAGTCAAAACAAAAGTTTTTATTTTTTATCATTTTTCCCTAATTCCCTTTTATTTCTTTCTATAGTTTCTTATCTTTTATCATTTTTTTTTACTCTTTTTCAATTTATTCAAGGTACGCCGACCAGGGGATGACAGTACCAAATCACAACACTCAAAACGACAAAATAAAACTACTAACCAATTGGGAAGTGGAAACTGCTAACCCACCATGGCAGAGGGTGAGGAGGGTTGGGGGGTTGGTTTTCAGAAAGACCCGCCTTGATCATGGGATGTTGGTTACAGTACCAGATCAGAGCAGAGAGCCAGGGCGTTGGGGCATCCGCATAGTGGGGGTGGAGGTCAGTGTAGTAAGAGTTTTTCACTTCCTCATCAAGATAATGATGGGAGAGTGATTCAACAAAAGCTGCGAGGAGAATTTCTGCTTCTTTGCGGGCTTCAGGAAGTTGGGTGAAAAGGGAGATACTGTGGTGGGTGATTTTGGCTGAGGGGTTGAAAGAAGCAAGCGTTGTGACATTCATAATAGCAACTTCAGCATCATCAAATAGTTTTGAGATGTCACTGCAGGGAGATTCAGGGAAGTTGGGGGGGGGGGGGGGGGGGGAAGAAGAGGGTGGGCAGGCCATGCTGGAGCTGAGCCACTGACTGGGCCACTGCAGTGCGTAGTTTCAGGCACTGAGGAGAGGCCAACACAGCTAAGACGAGCTGGTGGTCACTTTGGAAGGGGGCTGTATTGGGCAGAGGAGTGAAATGGCGAGGGGTAGGGGTTTCATCAAAGTTGGGAAGGAAAAATTCTGCCTGACCATAATCGAATTGGCAGAGAGGTTGACCTGTATGCTTACTAATGAGGACATTACCTGATTCGTCAGTCTCAGCCAATAGATCCCATGGATTTTGGTTCACTGGAATAGTGGCGTTCAAATTTGGGTGGGTGGGATTGGGCGAATGGGCGGCTGCTTGGGTGCCAATGGTGGTACAAGCATTGCTCTGATTGGCTGGGGTGGTTTTAGGTGGGAGAGTGAGGCTGGAGGTTTTGGGGGGGGCTGATTTTCCATGCGGGCCCACTAAATGAGATTGGAGGGTGGGAGGGGGCAGCAAAGCGCCCTATACTGAACCTCCAGAGGGGGGCCCAGAAATTGCAGCAGCGGACTTGGCCTGAGGGCACACTTTTTTTGCATGGTCAAGGCCAAAGCAGAGGGAACAAATATGCCTACCATTATCAACCCGAGCCCAAAAAGAAATGATCAGGCGCTGCAGCCACACTAGCGCAGGGTGGGATTTGTTGGGCTATGGTAGGGTGGTGTGGGATGATGGTGGCTGTTGCACAAGGAGCAGCAAGGCGCTCCACACCAGATGGAATGGCAAAGATGAGATTGGGCTGAGTGCCATAAGCCATGAGCCCCAAGACCATCTGGTCATACAAAACCTGGGGTGGAAGGTGGGATGGAAGATTTGCAAAAGATACCACCAGCGTGGTGTCTGAAGGGAGGCGAGTACGGGTTGTGGGAATGGGTTTTTTTATAAATTAGAGGAGTTTGTGCTGCTGCTTCAGCGTCCTCCTCAGATTGGAACCCAACGTCAAAGTAGCCCTTAAAAGGGTGGAAGTCTATAAATCCAGCTGGCGCAAAGGCCGCAGTGGCTAGGTCAATAATTGCCTTATTGGCATATGGGAACAAATGCCCATAGTACACTCTGAGGCAATAGTGAATGGCGGAGTGAGGGAGGGCGAGAGGATGGGGGCGAGAAGGGTGGACGTGCGCCAGGTGGAGCGCTAAGTCCCGTGGGGGACAAAAATGGCCAGAAGCAACAAGTGGGCTGTTTGAGCCCATCTGAACGCACTTTCCCGCGGGGTGGAAAACGCTAGGCGGGGGTGCACCGCTGCCCCACACTGGGGTGGCAGGCGGCGGAGCCAAGGACATCAAAGAATAGGTTTGGGCAGATGGCTGTGGATAAATAAAACTTAAATTTAAAATCGCTCAAAAGTGACTTCAAGCGGTAAAAGAAAGCTTTTTTCACTTTTTTTTTCTTTTTCTTAGATTATATTTTATATTTTTTAATTTTTTTCAGCATTATTTTCCAATTAGAACGTTCAAATTAATTGCATTGATCTGTAAATGATTTTTTGCATGGATTAATTTGGTAACGTTTTTCTCTATCCAAATTTGTTTGGATTTGATCCTATTTCTCAACATTTATAGCCTCTCACATTAGTTAACTAATTTAAGGTTGATCAACTGCATAAACCACTCTCTGGATTAATCGCCTTCTATTTTGATTTCATCTAATGCCTTGGGACTTCTCACAGTGGACCCAGTTGCAACTAAGCTGGTCAAGCCACCACTCTTCATTATAAACAGATTTCTGGAGGAATTGGTTCTCTTGCAGTACTAGATAGTTCCGCATCTAGACTGCAAGGCCTTTCAATGAACTTTGGGCAGTTTTTTTCTCATTCTGAGGAAGCACAAAATTTACAAATTGTCACGATTTCGTCTCCCAATTTTGGGCGGCAAAATGACCCATTGCTCCACTTTCTAGTAGTGGCTGGTTGATTTATCCTTCCACTTAGATCCATTAGGTTTCTTCCCTGTTAGAACTTGATCCTGATAATCAGCAACTTCTTAAATACTCTCTAGAACAACATCCTCTAATTCCACCATAGTTTGATCATCCTTGGCTGATTGTTCTTTATATAAATGATTGGGCGCATCAAAAGTTGCACCCAAAATCTTAAGATGATCTATTATCTGCAGGGTGGAATCTAATTGTACCAGCGCTGACGCTATAGTATGATGCAAGTTTTGGTAGGGCCAAAGTGATTCTTGCATTGCAATCCGTGTATCAAAATATGATAGCATTTTCGCCTCAGCAAGGATTTGTGACTCTTGATAAAAACTATCAGTGAAAGCAGCCAGAGATTCATACTTTCTGAACTGTATGCTCATAAACTCTTGTTTTCAGTTGGCCATTATAGTAGGGCATCCAAACTCCAGTATAATCGCTTCCTTTGCTTCAGAGTATGACCAGTTGTCCCCATTCAAGTGGGCAACACCAGATTCTGGAATTTGGTGTCAAGGCAATTAATATTGTTTACCACTTTTTAGCGGTCTGCATACCTGGCTATTTTCATCTCAAAAAGATGAAAAAACGCCTGTGCGCTGCCCCAGTGAAATGCAGGCAATTTTGGCGTATCTTCTAACTCTTCTGCCTCTCTATTGGCTTTCCTCTGGCCAACAACTTGACATATTGATGTTACCTCAGATGCAATTTTTGACATAACAGCAAATTATCCAGGCACCTTTTTTAATGGGTGCACCTTCCCAACTAACATTTCAGGCGTAATATCATCGGCTTCATTTGCCTTCATATGTTTGAAATAACATCTGTGATTCTAAAATTTCTCAATTAGATTCTTCTTGTGCGTGATGTCCTCTTAAACACTACATAAAAAGTTATTGCCCGCTTCCCATTTGTTCTTCAGATATAACATTTCCTTGACTAATATGACCTCCTTTCACTTCAAGGAGGCAACTTTCCCGATGAGGTTTTAATTTTTGTTCCAACTTGCTCAACCTCTTCCTTGGCTTTTATCACACATTCCTCCAAGGCATCAAGATCAGCATGTGCCATCAATTTCAATTTATTGCGAGGAAGGCCGACCATGGGACAGACACTTCCAAATTTAACCTGAAAGAGACAAAATTTAGTAACAGGGAAGGCACCCCAGAGAAGCGATGCTATCTCTTGTTTCCAGCGGGAACGCCACTTATGGGGAGGGGGAGGGAACGTGTGAAGGGGCCGTAGCCACAATTGAACACGTGTGGAGGAAAGGGTCTGATTTGATGAACCAAACTGGGAACCAGGAGGAGAACAGCTGTCAGCGACGCAGTGGGAGGTATCCAAACATCCATGCCTGAAAGTGGTCCACCAAATGAGATAGGAATCTGTGGACAGCTTCTGGGAGAGTGGGGGTGGAGCCTGCGATGGCATCCAAGACAATCGTGTGGATAGTTCACATGGCGATTGCAACCACCAGAGCATGGAGGGAGGGTGGAAGGGGGGAGGCCATTGATAAAGCAAACATATCTCTTAACGGACTGAAGGGATGTGTTTGATCCTGGCCCAGCAGACGTTGAACTTCGCGTCATATCACTTTAGAGGTAGGACACTTCTCCAGGCGGTGGAACAGCGTTCCATACTGGCCACACACGACGCAGGATGAGTGTGAAGCGTTAGAGTGCTCAGCTTTATGGTACACCCGCCTCAGGCAGCGCCACACGTGGGAGCGGATTTGAGGCTGCAACAGAGGATGGTGAGCGTATTCACAGATAGTTTTTTGGGTCTCAATGGAGTAAGGGATGTCCATCATGTCCAGGTAGTCCACCCTGGATAGGACATGGGGCCGTGTGGGGATCACGCCATCATGGATGGGTAGCCCCTGTACCTCTTGTGTGATCTGAGGAGAGGGGCGGCCTCTCTGGGCTGTGTGACCACTAATACGAATTCTCCACTCAGCACTCCGCATGGAAAGGAGGATTCGTTTGTAGTGGGTTTTAGTCTTGTGCGGACCTGTGGCCAATGGGTGTGAAGCCAAGTATTTCATCAGGGAGTGAGGGTTTGATGGATTGTTAAGGCCCAAGTCGCGGTAAAAGTTGGAGCAGGCCGCGCGGGACCAGTGTTGGGAGGGGAGCGTAGGGGCAGTGACGGCCGCAATCCAGGTTCCCAGTATCTTAGCAGCATGGGCTTTGAAGTCAAGCAGGCCATGCCTCCATGATGATGAGGGCCAAACATGACCTCTAGCCGTACTGGTGGTGGGTGGCCTGACCAAAGCCATCCTTGCAGCAGGGCATACAAGGATTTGAAAAAGCTTGGGGAAAAGGGGATGACGTGGGCTCCAAACCAGACTTTGGAGAGGAGCATAGAGTTGGCTAAAACAACCCTGCCAGTAATGGAAGTAGGGTGGGCTCTGAGGGAGGCGATGCGCTTCATCACGTTGTCTAGAATATGACTCTCCATTACTGCTGATGCATACCCGCCTGCCTCCACCCACACGCCCAGATGGCAGACCAGCCCTATGGTAGGGCGTGGCACGAAGGGGAGCACCAGTGGGGTGGTGTGGGGTGAGCTGGGAGGGCGAGCACGTGTGTGAGCAGATGGGCTGGGCTAGGCACTGGTCGCTGGGGCCCAGCAGGTTTGATACGGACCAAGGAGGATGATTTTGGTTTTGGAAGCATTCAGTGCAGCATTACTTACCCGGGAATACTCCTGGATGAGAGCTTCAAGTGCGCGTGCATCTTTATTATTAGACACCCTAACCACACAGTCGTCTGCAAACGCCATCATCTTGACTGGGGATTGGCCTGGTACATGGACCCCAGTGAGGTGGGCATTAATATTTCGAAGTAGTTGGTCAAGGCTGAAGTTGTACAAGAGTGGGCTAAGGGGGTCCCCTTGTCGCAAGCCCCTTTGAGGGTGGACTACTTCTGTTAGGAAGCCAGGGCCACATACTGCCATTGTTGCAGATTCCGTGAGCAGCATCACCCAGTTGATGAAGCAAGGGGGTAAGCGGAAT
Organism: Massospora cicadina; assembly: GCA_022478985.1. NCBI lineage: Eukaryota > Fungi > Entomophthoromycota > Entomophthoromycetes > Entomophthorales > Entomophthoraceae > Massospora > Massospora cicadina. Next base: position 34,031 of record JAKSZP010005837.1, on the reverse strand, counting down.
TGATGGAGGCAGGCCCTTAGGTATTCCCAGTTTACCCTATCATAGGCCTTCTGTTGGTCCAAAAATACAAGTGCTCCAGAGGCTGTGGACTGGCATGCATTAGCCACAGAGTGCACGTTGTCCCAAATTGACCTTCTGGGTATGAAAACAAAATAGTTCTGGGGAGATTGTGGCAGATGCTACAATCCCTAAACGGTTAGCCATGATTTTTGTTAAAATTTTTGTATCCGTGTTAGTTAAAGAAATGGGGCGCCAGTTGGCTAAGTCTAGCCTGTCCCCTTTCTTGAAGAGTGTGACGGTGAAGGCCTCTTGTCCTCCTGGTAGTAGGCGCGTTTCCAGAAGGCTCTGGTAAAGTGAGGCAAGCAGCAGTGGTGATATATATTTGAAGTACTTTTTATAGAAGACATATGGAATGCCATCTGGGCCTGGGCAATTCCGGTTTGGTGCACCGCGGATGGCTGTCCATAATTTGTTCAGAGTAATCAAATTCATTATTTCCGGGTATTGGGAAATGGTGTGGATGTGGGTTCAGTCGAGAAATTTCGCCACTTCAGCCAGCTGAATTGGATTGGATTGGTATAACTTGGAGTAATACTTTTGTGTTTTGATTGCCACTTCAGCTGGCATATCCGCGATATAATCATAAGATCTTTGCACCTGTGTGCAGGCCACACTCTGGCGTGGTGCGAATTTTTTTAAAAAAATTATGCGGTGCACTTGTAACCCTCTGTAATGCATTTGACCCTGTACTGAACACAAACCTGATGTTTGTGTTGCCTTTTGAGCACGTTAAGGTGGGCAGCTGCCTCCACCCACTTCCAGCCCCATGATGGGCTGTATCCTGTGGCTGGGATGTTGGACTCCAGGTGTTCCAACTCTGCCAGAGCACGCGAAATGACAGCCAATGTAGCTCGTGAGCGTCAGGAGGAGAGGTGGCAAGAGTGGCAGATGGAATTCTCTTTGAAGGCTGCCCATGTGGAGATGGGGTCTACGCAAAATGGTGTAACAAACTCTTTTCCCAAAGTTGCTGATTCCACTCAAGTAGAAAATCCTGGCAACACAAGTTTGGGAGGGCGGAGTTTGCACCAATGTGGGGCCTTAGCCACTGTGACAGGTAGGTGGTAGGTTATTGAGACCAGCCAGTGGTCAGAGAATTCAATTTTTGTTGTTTTGAAGTGGGAAATGTGGGGTTAGAATTTCGCTGGCATAAGGATAAGGTTGATGCGGGTCATGGACCTTAATTGGCCGTTGTGGACATGGGGGCGCGTCATGTTTTTAAGAAGCGGGGCTCGCCGCAGCAACGCATCTATTAGCCCAAGGGTGGCCTTTAGAACGCGAAGTTCTACGTGACCCTGGGGGGCGTGGGAGGAGGAAGGCCAATGGTCCGTTGGTGTTTTTAGACAACAGTTCATGTCGCCAACTACAAAAGGGTCTGGGGGTAACAGGAGGGATTTGACCAATGAGAAGAATTCCCGACACTCTCATGCACAGATTGGGGCATAGATGTTGACAATAGCATGTGCCACGTTGGCCCATGAGAAAGTGACAATGAGGACTTGGCCATTTAGGAAGGATTCCGAGGATAAAAATTTAAAAAATTTGTTTTTCTGAACTAACACCCCACAGTGCTCTGACCAAAAGGATAGGGATGGGAGGAGCATGGTTTTTCAAGCATCCTCAGAACCTCGCGGACAGTGGGACTCCTAGATGGCCAGGATATCCACGGGTAAATTTTTTTGTAAAAAACTCAGTTTCCTAGCCCAGGACAGTGAGGCCTTGAGTCCAGCAATATTCAACGTCCCTAAAGTGAAGGTTTCCCCCATTGCACCTTAGGTGTGAGGGGGTGGGCACCCAGGCCCACTAGCCTCCTCTAGATCCCCACAGGCCTTCATGGCAGTGCAGGTGTTTGCAGCAACGCTATTGGTAGTTTTGTTAATTTTAGCAGAAAGGTTCGCGTTGGCTTTTGCCTTTACTTTTGTTTCCCTGACGTCAAACACATTTTTTGTGGTGCAGATGAGTTTGGTGCACCTATGAGCGGGTCAAAAAAATTTCTAGTTAGGTTGGACCCCAAGTCAGTTTCAACTGGAGCTTGGTTGTAAAGATCAGGTGAATTCAAGTCACCCATTGGATCCTCAGATTGGGTGGCCCAATTGGCATGGGCTTCCCAATCTGATTGGTTGATGGATTTCCAAGTTGCTTCCACCATGAAGGTCTCAATGTCCTCCTGGCGTTGGGAGTGTGGGATAGTGGTGGTGACTTTGGCCGCTTCCTTTGCCGCGGCCCTGCGGGTCTGCTTGGCCTTCTTCCACTCTTGTGGGAAAATAGGTTTTACCAGTAGGTAGCAACCTTGTGCTCCCCACGGGAAAGCCTCTTTGGTGCTTGTGGTTGGTTTGTAGTGTGCCTCTCCGAGGCCATGGCCGCTGAGGGGTGCTCTTGGAATGTGATGCCATCCTTGGTGGGGCATTCATGTGCCTTATGGCTGAACGCGTCACAGTGGGTGCAGATGGGGGGTGCGCTGTCCACGGTTACCCAGAAAGGGTGGGTGGTATGCCCTTCAATATCGATATATGTGGAGTGCAGGATCTGGGTTAGGTCCTTCGCAATCTCCTCAGTTGGGGTCAGAACTGCAATGGCTTTGCTGGTGCACAGGTGTGAAATCAGCGTAAAGCATTGCATCTCAAAAGATTATATTTCGCCATAAATGGTGAGATCATCTTTCAGGTGTTGCTCCAAAATGGCACGTTTTACTGTAGTAGGCAAAAAGTCAAACGTGAGGAAAATTTGGTTGGATTATGTCCAATTGGTGCATTTGGTTTTGACGACCCATTGCCCTTCAAGGAGGTTGATCACTACATGCACCACAGCAGCTTCATCTGCTGCCTCATTGTTTTCAAAACTGAGGTCCATCCAACCACGTGACATGGAGTGAGGTGTGATGTACACCACAGTCAGGAAAAAGTGTGCACATCCCCACAAAATTTTTCCCATAGAGCTGTTTGTTGGATGTCCAGAAACACGCGGACTCTGTATTCCACCAACGAGAGTGGTTGGGAGTGCGGCGTGTTGATGTACTGGTTGCATCATGCTTGCCAAGTGAGGATTTCTGAGGAAATAGTGACCGCCAGTTTTTTTAAATTTTTTTCTATTACGCTGGTTTCTCTGGGGCGTTTTTGAATGTTTGAGGCCGCGGGCCTACCACCTGCTCCTCTTACCTTATTTGCCTAACTGCTCCCTGACATGGGTGCAGACTAATCTCCTTTGTGAGATTATCAAACTAGAATCATACTTGAATTGAATAAGTTGAAAAAGTGATTGCAACGAGAGAGAAAAGTTGGTATTAGCATGTGCCATTAAGCTCAACACGTTCTGCTTAACTGTCCAAATCAATCCAGAATTAATTTGATTTCAGTCATAAAGATAACCCTTTTTTACTAAATGTGACTTCTTTTTTTAGAACTCCTCTATCCCTGTAGTGAGCACCGATATAGAAATTTGGGAACCTTATTATCAATAACTTTTAGCAATTAGAACCATATGTAACCCAATGGGATGCTCGCCTAGGCTCCCAATTCAGGTTCACAAGCTCTTAATAGCTGCGTTGATTATTATTCTTAGTGTTATTAACCAACCTTGATAGTAAAAATTATGACGTTTATTACTCAAGTTGAGTTTTCTTAAATCCAAGTTGAGTAAAAATTCCAGAGCTAAACTAATGCACGCCCTTCTTCTCTCAAAGTATCTATGAAATGGCAGGGAACTCTTCCCTACTCTCTTCTTTCTCTGGTAGGAAACTCTTACCTATTCTCTTCTTGCAGAGCCTAGCAAAGATCTGATAACAAACAAACAACCCATGGATATCTAATTCTTGCACTTTTATCCTAAGAGTAAATTATACAACCAAATTTTAAAAATAAAGTTTTCATCAAATTAAGATTTGTCTTTATTAGAATAGTATTGGGGGATAGTAGTACACTTGGCGCACAGCCTTTCAGCTGACCACTGGAGATTAATTAAACTGTTCTCCAGATGATTTTGACCCTTTACTTTTAGCTTCTGGATACTAGATGGTATCTTTGCCTTGATTTTCTTAAGCAGCATATCTCTCAATGGTCAGCAATCATATGTTAGTGTCAGGAGCCGGATACTAATTTATTATGGTCGTTTTGCCTGTTGGTGCCTACTAACATTGAAACAAGCGTTAAAAACGCCTTTAGTTTTAAAGCTCCCCAATCATACAATCAGATTGATTCCTTATAGTAAATGTGACTGTTGGGTGTTAATCCCTCATCAAATCACTACTCAATATTGTCAGGATGATCCCCAATGAAAACTAATTAAATTAATCATTGGATCCCTTCCATTGATTATATATGACTAATACTTTAGTGGGCAATCATTGCTGTATATGAGATTGGAAATGCCAAGCTTAAAATGCATGCTTTGTCAATGAGATAAATAATGCTGCTGAAATTCCAACACTTATTCTAGTGTTTTTAAATATAATTATATTAAATTATCATATCTGAAGGCCCTAGTATGGCTGTCCAGGGAAGGGAACCTTAGTTCCAGAATGCCACAAGAGCATTTGCACATCAAGCTCAAGTCAATACAGGAATAACTGGAGGACCACAGGACAGAGAGTACCTAGAACCCTCTCCATTTGGGGACCCTAAGCCACCGTACAGACACTAGTTCATTTATCTGGCAGGCACAGACATTCCAAGCTGGCGCAACATGATTGCCTGCTGTATCTTGGCCTGCGTTAGAGCTTGTGTTGGTCCGCATCATTAAGCATATCCCTGTGAAGCCAACCGTGTGACAGAGGCTGTGAGCATAATGAACATCTGCCACACTTCATCCTACTGGGGAATATGTTGTGTTTATACCACTCCACATGTAGTATTCTGGACCACTGAACACAACTTAATTCAAACCTGCCTTTGGGTATTATTTCAGACGTGTTTCCCAAAGTTTCAATGCACCATATTCCACTGAACAATTGTGGCAACTTATTTATCTTAGATCTGCATTATATCAAATGGCGAGTGTGTTCTTAGAACAATGTACATACATTTTTTACAAGTCAAGTGTTTCTTAGCAGGTTGTTCACCAGGCAGCCCACAAGATGGCCCAGCGACAATATCCCAACCATTGCTCTGGACCCTTAAATCCTCCTTGCTGCTTTACTGGCTTTTTGGAAAGGAGGATGGGGAGTTTGAGGTGGTCAGTTGGACCGCTGGCAGTTGAGGCCTCTTGCATTTGATAGTGGATCTACAGGGGAACATTGACGCTTTCCAGAAATTCTTAATTTCTAATTGATTCCCTTAGACTTCATTTTCAGAAAGTCACCTTTTGGGAAATGCTTGATTGTGATTCCTCTCCTCAGAAGGTCTAGTTTGCTTTCTTCAGGATCTTGGTTTTAGAGGGTGATGCATTGATTGGTGATTGTACATAAATTTCTAAGGTTAGGACATAGGAATTCTGCTACAACAACGGTTTAAATCCAAATTTCCTGACCCAACTTAATAGTTAAGCTGTTGCATTTAAAAATAATTTTGGTATTTATTGAAATTTATGGTATAACTTTTAATAAATTAAGGTTACCTTGATCCACCGGTGGATGGATGTCAGGACGCCAGCATTTGTTAAGCCTTTTCAACGCCTATTCTATTATTGATTTGCATAGCTCTCACTGGGCTACTATTTATCATATGAGGATGTGTTCCCCATTTCCTCACTTGGAAATTTAATCTATTTTGATATATCTCTAAAATAAAGCCCAAACTCTTTATTTTAGCAGTTTTATACCTAACTATTAAAATTTATCATATCTGGAGGCCCTGGCATGGCTGGCCAGGGAGGGGAACCTCAGTTCTGGAACTCCGGCAAGAGCATTTTTGGATCATATTCAAGTCATGACAGAGATAACCAGATGTTCACAGGACTGAGAGTACCTAAAACTCTATCAATTTGGGGACCTTAGGCCGCCATATGGGCATTAGCTCAAAATTAGCAGGCATGAACGTTCTGAGGCTGGCATGGCGTGATCAACAACCATATCTCGACCCACATTAGAGCCAGGGTTGGTTTGCATCATCTAAGCATACCGTTTGAAGCCCATTAGGTGACAGAGGCTAATGACGCATGATGAACATCTGCCACACCTCGGCCTGCTGGGAAATATTTGTGTTTATAGTTCTCTATGTTCAATATTCTGGAATACCTGAACAAACTTAATTTAAACTTTCCTTTAGGTACTTTTTGAGCCGTGTTCCCAAAAATTCAACGCAACCTATTCCACTGAATGATCAAGGCAACTATTTTTAATCTTAGGTTGTATCATGTCAAATGGAGAGTAGGTCACGGGAACCTCAACTTTTAATAACAGGCGCTATTGTCAGTCTCTTTTTCCTTTGTTTGCAATGAACAAGAGCTTTCCAAAGTTATTAATATTGAATAATTCTTGTTATAAGTTGTTGTAATACACTTTAACTAGCCATGTTTCCTGGTCTGCTCAATGACTGGGCCATAGTAACCATTGCAACAACGCTGCTACCTTAACTGCTGGAGTGAGGTATCAGTATGGGGGCCACTTGGTCTTTTCACACATTTTTGGAGCCTTGCGGAGTCAAAATTTAACCCTTCTATTTATAGTGCTTAACTCTCAGTTTGCCAAATTTTTCAGCACCTCCGCGAGTACCACTGACCTGATACTCAAGTTTTCCCACCCCTCATGCTGTTCCTAGACCAGCTGCTTCCTTGGGACCTTCTGAAGCAAATGCCATCACCGCGTGACTCCTTGTGGGGCTTAAATATCATCCATTGCGTATCGCCAGCCTTAGTTCTTCCCTTCCAATTAGATACAACGTTTACTGGGAGGCTATACCCCTGGTATTCTTGCTTATGTTTTCAATGTCTACTCACCCAAGATTCCAGGCCAGTATTAACTTTATTAACCATTGCCATGACAATCCCATCTATTTTGGAGGAAATCTGCTCCAGAATATCCATTTCAGATTAAGACAACGTTCCACTAAGCTGATTTAAAGTCTAGTAGCTTCCCGCAACTTTTTTGTTCTCCTAGACTCATTACTGACCTTCTTTTCACTTTTCAGCACCTCAGCCACCTTCTCCATATTGATGTTACCAGCTCAACAGCCTCCTTTGCCTTTTCTGATAACTCAGCTTTTCATTTCTAATACCTTCTTGGTTGCTGACTGCTCCTTCTCTATAGTCACCACTGTTGACTTCCACTATCTAGGCCCTTTAGGTATGTCCACTGCATCAGAATGTTTAGCTTGAGGACATTTGGCTCTGATGTGTCTCTTCTGGCCTTACATAAGAAGCACCTGTCTAGCGGAACCACAGGAACACTACAGGCCCCCACAGTAATTGAATGAGGCGACCCCCCACATGAATTTAAAAGTTCAACCTTCAAAACCCATGCCTCAATGCCTATGGTTAACTAGTTTGAGCTACTGTCTGTAAATCCAGGAGAGCGTCCCCTTTGTGTGGATCAGGCGATTTTCTCATTTATGAATAAGAAGGGTTTGAAGAGGGCGGCTGTACCCCTCGTCACCCAGGGTTACCTAGCCCTTGTGGTAGACAAGCGCTGGGTAACAGCGCTCCTTCTAAAGATTCCTCCCCCATTACCCGCGCTCACCTCTGCTGAACTTGTCCACTGAATTGAGAAATCTGCGCTGATATTGCCAAATTGAAGATGAAAGGCCTTAAACCAATGGTAATAAAACCTGACAATCAGAAAATTAATAGTCAAGAAAGGATAAGTATCAAATTATCTGCTGAAATCGCCAACAGTTTTGAGTCAGCTAACAGTATGATCGCCAACACCAAATACCCCTCAAGTTCGTTGGGGATGATCCCCAATGAGCAGTTTGTATCTTCATGGACTATTTCAGGTAATTCAAAACCCTAACCAATGATTCAGGACTTATTCCTGACATAACTTATTTTGGTCAAATGAACGCCCCAGCAACTGGACTTTGGCGGGTTGGGCATCCCAAACCCATTTCCAACTAATTGTGACCGCCCCTATGTATGGTGGCCCTGGAAAATTTCCGTTGCTCATTGGGCCAGATGCCCTCATGACAACTGATGAAAATGTAGTTGAGCCTTGGCCCAGGTTTTGCGGCCAAACAATAGCAACTCAGCCTGTCGCCAAGTCCTTCAATGTTGGTTCTAATTAAAATTATTTTTATCTCTCCCCCAAAAATTCGCTGGGTTAGGTCAAATTTGAGGGCGCCAATCCCTGCTTGGACCTACTACCAAATAAAACACTATATAATCAGTTGCGTCACACTGAGGAAATTGTTGTTCAAATCTATTATTTTCTTTCCAATAAATTCCCGCATGTACCCATTTTTCTATTTAACTTGAAATTCTTCTGTCCGAAGTCCCAATGGCAATAACCTAGTGGTCTGTTGGTCCCTACATCAGATAGGCAATACCAGTTTTAATAATTACAATCACTCCCACCATAGTCAACTGGATCCAATGCACAAGAATCTTCTGGGAATTTAACCCCATTATTGAAGCGATCTACTATCAAGATATTGGAATTCTGAGGCTTTACATCACTCATTTTCAAACAAGGATCCGCCCCCTTGCCTCTACGTTAGTGATGAACCCTCCCACTAGCAACCCCAAAGTAGTAAACTCAGTAGTACAATCCCCTGCAGCATGACCCTCAGTGTCTGGGGTTGTTTCTATTTGGTTCATTATTGGGTTCCTTTTCACGCTCATTTTACATCACCAAGTCATTGTCACCCAATTCGTAGCTCCATACAACGTCATACAAGTGGCAATGCCACTGGCATTCTGGCTTACTTTTTGGGTGCTCACGCATCCTGATTGGCAGGGCGGTCTAAACTTCTTCTGCCGTTTTCATGACATAATTAATCAACCCTTGTTTTCTACATTGCCATCCTTTGTTTTGAGTTGGATGTCACAGTGGTTACCCTTTACCAAATGAATGTGCATTCACTAGTTTGCTTTCTGTTGATTGTTTGGTCATTCGCCAATTTTATGGGTAGTATTTTCTATATCTTGGAGAAACTCCTTCAGGGAAGCAGAACCCCGTGGATAACTACTTTTCCCTCACCTAATATTAAAGAAGGGAATCCGAGTGTTCCCTCCTGAGAAATTGCCAAGCAAGTTCTCAATGCCCTTGCTGAGGTGCAAATGCGTTCTACTATTGCCCTTAATAATGCCGCTGCGCTATCCCATGCCCAACAAGGAGTCTCCCTTTTGGATGCAGTAGAAGGGGATGCCTATCAGTGGGTACGAGGACTTCTGCATTCTACTTCACAATCAGGAGATTATACCTCACTGGTTGCAGTATAAGCTGCTTTGAAACCCCCTGTGTCGCATTCAGACCATTTATTTCAATTGCTTTCTACTATGACTCAAGCCCTCAGCTTGGCTTCTGTTAGGATTTTTGCCCATATTCCCAGCCTGCTAGATTACCAGGAATCGCTAGGGGATAATTCCCTAAGGAGAAGTGAATTGGAAATTGGTTGGCCTAAGTTTTGGAGTAAGTATGTTCAGGGGATTTTTTGGATAGTCTCCTGGTTGTATCTGTCAGGGATTGATCCGAAGAATAATTAAGATCTAATTGGGCAGAGTTGCTGATGAAATAGGGGCATCTGATAGTGATTAACAATCAGGTGTACTGATTGTGATCAGTTGGGTTTCATCATCAACTGATTGGGAATAAATAGCAGGTTGCGAGGCAAGTGATGCCACCTGCAACTAGTGAATCAAATGGTTGGTGCCTGACCTGCCATAATGGGTAATGAGTCCCATTACCTAAGCAGGTCGCTAGCCAATTATGGTTGGTAAACTTGGATTGAGAGGAAAACGTTAGGGACACGTTTTCTGACTCTTTCTTTTTAGGTCTTGAGGATGTCCAATGACGGAATACTAGCCAGGATGGGAAAGACCATCACTGCTAAGATGAGGATGGGAGATTCAATGGCAACAGCTGCCGTTTCACAAAAGAGGTGTCAGCTGAGGGTTAGATGACAGAATCCCCACTATAAATTCCTTAGGATTCACTTATAATAAAAACAGTATTTACAAAGGCAGCATTTACCAAAAAAGTAATTATGAGAAGAGAGTTATATGGTTCTATTGTTTTCATCTGGTATATAATTTAAGTAGTAACCTATCATCAGCTTCCATTGTGCTATTCTTCTCATGGATATTATTGCTGTGTGCAATAATTGGGAGACTCTTAGTGAAAAGAGTAAAGATCTGAGCGGGGATCCAGAGAAGAAGGAGACACAATTGGGGATTGCTGCCAACTGTGTGTTAGACCAAAGAGACTGTCACCATGGAATCTCAACAAAGATCAGGTTGGAAAGAATGAGGGAATGAATCCCTAAGATCACAATATCTTAGGTATCTAATTGGGAATACTGGCCGAGAATTGGGCCAAGATATAATAATTCATACTCAACTACGGATAATAGTCATCATACTATTATCAACTGATAATCAAATATACTATACAACACAACGAAGTACACAAGAAAATTGAACCTGTGTGTAGTAATAAGATACTAGGGTTGTTTTCCAATAATAACCCACCAAATTTTTTTTTTACAAGTTGGTGCTCACTACAGGGGTAGTTGAGTTAAAAAATTTATAAGAATGTCATACAAAGATGAGTTACACAAACTGTGGACCAAAATAGCCACTGTGAACCAGAATGCCCTAAACTCAGTGGACCACTCGGAATTTGCAGCCTTGGAAGAACGAGTCGCCAAGGTGGAGGAAGGGATAGATAATGTTGCAAGCTTCAGGAACGAGTTACTTGGGAAAGTAACTTTGCTTAAGAAGAATGATAGGGACCACGTTTGAGAAGTCTTATATCAGAAAACAGAGCGAAAAGCAGATTGCGTTCATTTGAGAAAGTTCAGCATGGATATAGAGCGACTGATCAAACAGGTGGAGGAACTTAAAACTCACAAATGCAGTTGTGAGCCAATATGGCAAGTGATGCCAAAGAAAGAAGTCCTCGCACAGTACTTGGGAAGTCAAAAACTTCAAGGAACATGCTGCCCGCTTTTGCTACCATTTTGGAGATGATGCCCAAAGTCACTCCTCAAGTTAGCTGAGTGGCTGAACTGAGAGAATTTTCCTGAGATAACTTGGAAGAATTAAGGCAATGCCAAAATTGCCAACGTTCCATTGGGCTAACGCCACACGTTTTTGACTGTTTGACATGACCATGTATGGCTATGGGGATCGTCAAAAGGCGTTGATGGTCATGAATTGCCTAGACACCAACTATCAGAACTTAGTGTTACCTCACCTGGAGGGAAGCAGCTGGTCATATGCTGAGGCAAAGTTGGCCATCATGAAAGAGTTCAGGAGTCTGAAGCGCATGTCAAAGCGTAAATAGGAATTTATGGGAATCCAGTTCCATAAAGACGAGTCTCTAACTAGCTTTGCGGATCAGTTTTACAGGAGTCGCAGATCCTGGTCGGAGAAAAAGTACTGGATGACTTTGATGCCAGAATCGCCTTGCAAGCGGCCCTCTGGCCCTATTGTGATTTGAATCGCATGATGTCTTCCATGCTCGTGATGGAAATAACTACCTTTCAAATGGTAGATAATTTGAAGATTTTGGGAGCGACATTTGATGCCCCAAATAGAAGCTTCAAATCCAATCTGGTATGCAATCCAAATCCCACAAAGGGAAACAAAGGTGCTAAAGAGACGATCAACTGAACTGTGCCGGGAATAAGCCCAAAGAATTCATATGGTTGAATAAGAAGGAAAAGGTCTGCTACCAATGTGCTGGGAAAAGACATTTCGCCGTGCACTGTAAGAAGCTGAAGGATCAGATCAACGTGGTTCAGGCGAAAGTGTTAGCTGCCACCAAGGAATCAGGAAAAGGGCCTGCGGCCTAGACAGGGAACAGTCTAGAGCATTGGAGAAGCCTGTTCCTCCCAACATTATGACCTAGGAAATTGATATCAGCGATCTGTTCATAGATGACGACGTACAGAATCAGCTGTATCAAGTGATCAATCTGGATGTAAATGCAGTGACCAGAGCTGGGGCGAAGAGAATTGACCTCAAGAAAATCAAGGAAGTTGCTCAGCTCTACGCCTGACAACTGGCGGACAAGATGCAAACTGCCAAGAATCCCAAAGAATTATCTGAAGTCTGATTAGATGAGGCAATTTGTCAATCCCCTCAGTGTGATAAAAGAATTGTTTCCTGATTTATTGGCGCAAATTATTCACACACAAGATTTGGCTAATAACGCCGCTATTCACTCAGTAAACACTATTTTGCAATACTCTGAGTGTACATATATAGACATACAAGTGAATTTAGTGTGAGTGAGGGCGATTGTCGACAGTGGAGTGTCCATCAATAATGTCTCACCAAAGCTGATAAAGAGGATGAAGATCTCACTGGACTTGGAACATAAGAAGGAATATGGGTCAGCTGGGCCAAACACCACCGTCTCCTGTGGAGCATATAACAGGTTGCCACTATGATTTGGGTCAATGGTGGTATCTGTACCAGCAATAATTTTGGCCAACCAAAACTATGACAGTCTGATTGGAATGGAGTTTCTATGCAAATAAAGAGTTAAATGTAATTTTGAGGATAATACGTTGACCATATTGGGTCAGACGTTATCTATGGCATATCAGAAGGATGGTGAGACTCCACTGAATCGGATAAAAAACTTCATCAATCTAATATACAATGATGGCATTGTCCCAATTTGGTACCAAATAGTTGGTAGGAAATGATGAGAAATTCTGGCGGAAATCCTAGAGAACCAAGGAAATTCCACTGAGGATCAAGAATGAGAAGACCATACTGCCAGGATCACAAGTGATAGTCAATATGAGGTTGACATTGGTGATACCTGAGCTGTTGTATAGGGAGGTCAGCAGCCCCTGTAAGAAGTCCAGAGTGGAGCCTTGGGTGGCTCCTGGGATAATAATGTTAGGCCATGGAGAAATTCGAGTTCTCCTGGCGAACTTAGGTGAAAAACTGATGGAAATCAGGAAGAATCAGATCATTGCGTTTGTTCATCTGATCCCAACAGCCAAATTGAGGAGATTCCACGATTTTGGGACTCTCAACAAGATGGGATTACTGCCTGGGGTAACTGAGAGCATCAACCTATTGGTTGATTAAAAGCAACTTGCTAATCTATCAGAAGGCCAGTAAGAGGAGGTGCATGAACTATTCAAAAAGTATCTGGAAGTGTTCGCTCAGGATGACCATAATTTGGGATGCATAAGAGATGTGATCCACAAGGTTGACACCAGGGGAAACTTGCCGATCAGGATGAGACAAATCTGATGATCAAAAGCTGCCAAAGTGGTAGTGGAGGATGAAATCAGCAAGCCAGTGAAGCATGGGCTTCTAGTTCCGTCATCAAGTCCCTGGGAAAGTCCAATTTTGATAGTGAAGAAAAAGGATGGCTCCAACCAGGTGGTGATCGACTACCAGAAGCTGAATGAAATTACAAAGAAGGATTTATATCCCCTACTGAGGATCGCGGTGCACTAGATTGATTGGGAGAAGCGAAGTATTTCCCTGTGATGGATCTGATTTTAGGATATTGGCAGATCAGCTTTCCAAAAGAAGTCCAGGAAAAATGTGTAATTATTACCGCGCAGGGGCTATACCAACAAACGAGGATGTCCCAGGGTCTATGTAATGCGCCTGTAGCATTTCAGAGAGCTATGGACGTGATATTGAGCGACTTGAAGTTGTTGTGCGTCCTGGTGATCTTGGACAATATCAATGTGTTCAGTAGGACATTTACTGACCATTTACACCACTTGGAAGAAGTATTCAAGAGACTGTACATGGTTAACCTGAAGATTAAGTGAGGAAGTGACACTTTTTTTAAAAAAGAGTTGAAATATCTGGGATTCATAATCAACTCCAGTAAATTGCAGCCGCAAATCCAGAAGATAGAAGCCATAGAACGGATGGCTGTGCCAAAGAGTGTCTGAGACATCCAAGTGTTCCTTGGGATGGTTGGATACTACAGAAGATTTATTTGGGACTTCGCCCAAAATAGCTGAGCCTTTATTCCATCTATTGAAGGATATAAAAAGGGGTTTGTATGGAATGAAGAGGCCCAGGACTCCTTTGATGAGCTACACTGGTATTTAATAGATTCTCCAATTCTGTGATATCCAAATTTTGATCGAGAGTTTATTATTCAAACTGATGCTTATTTGACAGTGATTGGCGCCATACTAAGCCAAGTAGACGAACTTGGGGATGAACACCCAGTAACTTATGTGAGTTGGACACTCAGCTGCTGAGAGGAACTACACTGTAACTGAGTGTAAATGCCTTGCAGTCATTTATGCATGTAAGCAGTTTCAGGTGTACATTCATGGAACGCACTTTAAAGTTGTGATTGACCACTCTTTGTTGCATTGGCTTCACAATTTGAGAGAGCCAGAAGTATGACTGGCCCAATGAGCACTTAAGCTCCAGGCTTATGATTACAAGATTGTCCGCTGAGCGGGGGCTTCTCATCAGAATGTGGATGGCTTATTGCAGTTACCATTGGTACAGATGGTATACCCGCAGGTGGATGAGCTGATCCAGAGAATGGTCGATGGAGAAATTGGGAATGAGCCCCGAGAAATCCAAGATGCGCTTTAGAAAGTGATGGAAAACACTGAGACCTTGGATGGACAAGTACTCAGAATGATCAATGGGAAGCAATTATTATACCTGAAGCCATCGGAAAGAGCAGCTATTGTGCAAGCTGTTCACAAGGTTTTCAGGCATGGAGGCCTGAGGAAAAAACTGATCATATTTCCCAGTACTACTACTGGAAATCCATCAACTACAATGTCGCGGATTATCTAGAAAGTTGTGTGGAATGTCAGCTGCATAAAACACATAAGAATACTACTGGAAACTGACTGGTCCGCCCTGAGTTTCCTACCACATAGTGTCCATAGATGTGATGGGACTGCTGACAGTGAGCACAGGGGGAGTCAAGTACATTATAGTTGCCATCATACCATCTGATAAGATGGGTTGAGACGAAGGCCCTAACAAAAGTAGATGCTACCAGCATTGCGAGATTTATCCTGGATCAAGTAGTACATTGACATGGATGTCCACAGGTCCTGCTTAGCGATAATGGGACCAACTTCACATCACATTTGATCCCGAGATTGAATAAGATAATGGGGATCAGAGGAGTCGTGTCAGTACTTTACTGGCCAGAGATGAACAGACTGGTAGAAAGGGTGAATGGAATGATGGCCTCGACACTGAGGAAGCTGGTCACAGGAAGAACTTCTGCATGGGGAACGTACCTGAGTTCAGTGAAGTTTGCCTACAATATTAGTCATCATATGGTGATGGGAAAGATGCCATTTGAGTTGATATATGAAAGAAAGGCCATGTTGCTGTCAATCTTATATTCGGTGGTGGAACCAACATCAGGGATGAGTGCCAAACAGTACTTGAACTGACTGATGAATATCCTGATCGATATGCAATCACAAGCGTTCAATATTATGTTGAAGAGAAGGATACAAGCAAAATCGATGGACAATAAGAACTGACTGGCCTTAACAGAATATCATATAGGTGAAAGAGTAGCCTATTGAGATACAAATGGTTTTGGAATAAGAAACAAACTAGATGCATTGTGGTCAGATCCATTTAAAGTTATTGCCAAGATGGTGACTGATGCCTACTCCTTCAAGAATCTCTTGGATGGAAGAGTTGTGAATCAAGTCCATGCTAAGTATCTGAAGTGATAGATTGATTAAAAAAGTAAAAGAGTTCATAAAGGACCAATAAGACATTAAGTTGGTCATGCCCTGATGATTAGGTCAAGTCCAAAAAAGGACCTCTGAACCAATCTAGATGGTTAAGTCCAAAAAAAGGATCTCTGAACAATAGAAAACTGGCAGTTTAAGTACCCAGGACCCAGTTTGGGAAAAAAAAAAAAGATGGACCTCTGAACCGAAACAAGGTCAAGTCCCATGAAAAAAAGATGAATAAAAATAAAGAGTTGAAAAAAATATTTTGAAAAAGATTATAAGCTGCATAGAGAAAAAACCGATATATAATTTTTACTTTTATCAATTGTCCTCAATATGGGGATGATTCCGCTTATTTCACCTCTTGGGGGAGGGAGGATGGATCACGGTAGGAATGAACAGCCCATCAAAGTCGATGTGAGATCAGACACTAGTGAGGGCTAGACCTACATAAAACCACATCCTTTGAGAGGATTCAGAGACCTGCGAGGATTTGACTATGGGAAGGGAAATTGAGATGTCAGATGAAGCCAATCGCGAAACCCTGAAGTGGGGAGGACAGCAACAGTATAAGAAGAGGCAGTCAGCGAATAGCCCAGAGTAATACTGATATGATACCGGAGCTGGAAGATTAGTCTTAGGCGCCATACAATGAGATTCAATAAGAACACCAGACATATGGGCCAGCAGCAAACAAGGGATTCTTGACAGGGGTTGCCAAATCATGACCCTACTAAAGCCATCAGCGAAAGCTACTGATGGGAAATGTCAGAGAAGAGATAGTCATGCAGGGAGTAAATGGCATCCTGAAAGCGATGACTATGGGTTTCTCAGAAGCTGAAGCTAAAGGAGCGGTGAAACCTGGGCAAGGTTGGAAGCTTCATGGACCAACTTCAAAGAACTTGGCCATCAAAATGAAGAGCATAAGTGGCAGTATTCCAAACCAGGAGCTTATCAAGATCAGAGGGATTCAGTGCTAGGAAAAAGCCTTGGTGACTTGGGCCTGGAGTTCAGTGTAGGGGAGCTCAAAATGAATACTGTTACCGATGGTGAGCTCAGTAGCCAGAACAGAGGGTTCATAATATTGTCCGAGTTGGAAGAGGAACTCAGGAAGCAGGTCTGACCTAACAAGAAATGAGCAATCAAGAGCAAATGGCATAATCTCCGGAGCATCTATGATGATGGTCAGTGAATCAGCGTAAGGAGCTGAATCCAGGAGAGTTTTGAAATCCAACTCTGGAATTGATGGCAGAAGAAGAATTGGTTGAGAGTTGTTTGAAATGAACGCAAGCCTGGTTTTGGAGGGATTAGTTACCGTTTCTTGTAATTCAATAGAAGGACTAGCCGCTGGTGTCAGACCAAGCATATGATTCCTGGAAGGACCATAGAAGAGGTTCCACAATGCGTCCTGACTCATCTGCTGGAAGTGCAGGAGGTCTTGATCAGACAAACTATTCAGAAGCTTCTGGTATTGCAACTCGGAATTTTAAAATATGAGCTAGATGAGAGGGGAGATGTCAGACTTATATGGAAGTTGACATTATGCACCCTACAATCCATTAAGCTTTAATTTTGGAGAAATCTAATCTCAAAGTATTGGGTTAAGCTCTCCAAAATAAATTAGGAATGACGTGAGCCAAAAGGTTATGATTGAAACAACAAGAGTGAATAAAAATAAGTATTCTTAATTGGGTTCCAAAACAAACAGTGACGGCAAGAGTCTCCTGTCTAGGATGAGGAGAAAATCAGGAGATTGAGGATTCCAGACCAAGAATCCTGAATATGACAGTGTGTCATATGCCCTGATGGGGGGAAAACCAGATCCCAGGACTAATATCATCATGAGTAAATTGATCAGCCCGGCATGACAGAAGATCATGGGGACCGCGCTCTGAGAAGGCAGTAGCGAGGAGGAAGTGGAAGAGCGCCACATGCCAAAAATCCCAAGCAGCATTGAGTATTGATAAATGTACTCCACTTGAGCCAATGAATTATTTGAATGAGTGTCCAAAGCGGTGTTCTCATGCCCCAGTCCTTTTCTTGCTGGAAATCTAGGCAAAAGTGGGGATGTGTTAGGATTTTTGCCCATATTACCAGCCTGCTAGGTTACCAGGAATCGCTAGAGGATAATTCCCTAAGGCTAAGTGAATTGGAAATCAGTTGGCCTTAGTTTTGAAGTAACTATATTTGGGCGATTTTGGGATATTCACCTGGTAATATATGTTAAGGATCAATCCAGACAAATACTTAAGATCTCATCAGGCAGAGTTGCCGATGTAATAGGGGCATCTGATAGTAATAACTATCAGGTGTACCAATTGGGATCAGTCGGGTTTCATCACCAACTGATTGAGAATGAATAGCAGGTTGTGAGGCAAGTGATGCCACTGCAACTAGAAAATCGATCAGTTGTTGTGTGACCTAATTAATGGGTAATATGTCCCATTACCTAAGCAGGTCACTTGCCAGTTATGGGTGGTTCACTTGGATTGAGAGGAAAACGTTAGGGACACGTTTTCTGACTCTTTCTGTTTAGGTCTCGATGATGTTCAATGACAGAATCCTAGCCAGGATGGGGAAGACCATCGCTGCTGAGATGAGGATGGGTGATTCAATGGCAACAGCTGCCGTTTCACAAAAGAGGTGTCAACTGAGGGTTAGATGACAGAATCCCCACTATAAATTCCCTAGGATTCACTTATAATAAAAAACAGTATTTATAAAAACAGCAATTTACCAAAACAGTAATTATGAAAGCAAAGTTATATAGCTCTATTGTTTTCATCTGGTATATAGTTTGGTAGTAACCTATCATCAGCTTCCATTGTGCTATTCTTCTCATGGATATTATTGCTGTGTGCAATAATTGGGAGACTCTTAGTGAAAAGAGTAAAGATCTGAGCGGGGATCCAGAGAAGAAGGAGACACAATTGGGGATTGCTGCCAACTGTGTGTTAGACCAAAGAGACTGTCACCATGGAATCTCAACAAAGATCAGGTTGGAAAGAATGAGGGAATGAATCCCTAAGATCATGACATCTTGAGTATTTAATCGGGAATACTTGCTGAGCGTTAGGCTGAGATATAAGAATTCATACTCATCTATGGAAAATAGCCATCATACTATTATAAACTGATAATCAAAATATACTATACAACGCGACGAAGTGCACAAGAAAACTGAATCTGTGCAGTAAAAAGATTACTAGGGTTGTTTGCTAATAATAACCCAACAAGTAAATTTTTACAGCTTCTTTAGTCACAACCTTCCATGAACAGGCTTCTACACTTGAGTTCTTTAATGATACACTCCAAGCAATCTATAGATCTGTACTGGATTCTGCCTCTGTCCATCATGAAGTTTGGTCCCCCCATAGGGACAGTGGATCAAATATGTATTGCTGTGACCACTATCAACGCCTCCCTCGCCAAGCTCCCCACCATCAAGGGGGAAATTATATTATTGGACTACCTAACGACGACTCATATTTGGTCCTTACCATTGAACCAGTATTGGTCCTGGCCTCAGAGCCCGACAATACCCCTGCGCCTGTATCATGTTATCCTGGTTCACCTATTAATGAATCAGTAAAATTCCAGATTGAATTAGCTGTCCCAAGCCCTTGCTCTTCCCAACTTTACTCCTGAAAAGGTCCCCGAACTTCTACTGATTTACTTGCCATCTCTTCAGTTGCAGCAGAGATGACCAAATCTATTAACAAACAAAAACTTGCTTATTCATTATTACCTATTAATATTAGTATTAGGTCTCACCACATCTTCTTTGAGGCTTTGGTTGATACCGGGTACCATGGGTAATTTCGTGAGTGTTGAGCTAGCCCAACAATTGGAGCTGGACCTGGACGTAGGTCCTTAGGTGATGGTTGCTTCATCAGCCTCCCAGACCTCATATATAGTCCATCGTCCATTACCTTTCTTGGTACATCAGTTTAGCTTTTGTGATCAGTTCTCACTAATGCCAAACTTGGTGTTTCATGTAATCTTGGGGGTTGGATGGTGGCGCTGACAACATGTTAGAATTCACCTGGAGTCAAATATGTTATCATTTGTTAATGATCAAATGAAGGGGGAATTTCCTTTAGTTAATACCCTTAGAAAAACTTAAGGTCACAGCTCCATCACCTCTCTCGTTTCTCCTGTGGGACTTCCGTCTAATTTTCATGAGGAATTAATGGCTATTGAAGTATCTTTAATTCTGAATAGGCAGACCATCTTCCCTCTCACACTAAATTCGACTTAGGATTCAGAACAATGGTACAGTTGATGAATATCAACTGTACTTTGTATCCACACACAGCGGAGGAGGAGGTTGCGCTTAACACCTGGTTTGATAATATGCTTAAGAAAGGATGGCTGTTTAAAGAGACATCACCAGTCGTATCTACTTTTACTTTTGCCAAAAAGGCCAATGGTTCCCTCCGTCCCTACATGTTTTTGGACACTTAAACAAAGTCACAGTACATGATCTATACTCTTTTCCCTAGAGCAAGCTATCAGTCAAGCAATAGATAAATCTTGTGTGTTCTCTAAGCTGGATCTCGTTAATTTCTTCAACCAAATTCGGGTTATGGAAGGGCAAGGATGGCTTATTGCAATCCAAACAAAACGAGGTATCTTTCAATTTTATGTAATGACCTTTGGGTTGAAGAATGCACCAGCCAATTTCCGAAGAATGATTGATAGTGTGCTGGGCAACCTCCAATTCACTTGTGCAGTTGCATATATTGACAACATTTTGGCTCACTCCTCAACCCCTGAACAACACGCAAAAGACTTGGAAGCGGTAGTGTCCACTTTGCATAAGGCGGGCCTATTTGTCAAGCCTTTGAGATGCGAGTTTTGTAAGGAGAAAGTTACCTTTCTTAGGAACCTTGTCCCCAAGGATGGTTATGTGATTCCCCCAACAAGTTGGACGCCATCCGTGAATGGCCAACTCCAACAACCCAGGAACAATTATGGAGTTTCTTGGACACCATTATTTTCCTGGAGAAATTTTCCCAGCCCTTTACCAGTTAGCTGCTCTGCTTCACCCCTCAAGGTAAGATTTTGCCTTTTGTTGGAAACCTGAGTGCCAGCAGGCATTTGAGTCAATCAAGAGGTGTTTTTATCTCCCCCCATCCTAAAATACATGGATCCCTCCAAACCATATATAATTGCTTATGATGCCTCATCTGTGGCAGTGGGGGCGGTTCTGCTTAGGAGCACGATGGCTTGGAACATCCGGTAACCTACTTTTCTCAGAAATTTTCCTCTAATGAGAAATCATGGGCCATCTACAATAAAGAGTTGGCAGCCGTAGCATGGGCTTTGACTCATTGGCGGTATCTGTTACAGGGTGCCCAGCATGAGCTAGCTGTGCAAACAAATCACCAAGCTCTTTTGTATTTCTGCAAACCCCAGAAATTGGCACATCAGCAAGCTCATACCTATCAGGATTTGTGCAGTTTCAATTTTATATAAATTCTCTAAAGGCGCGCTAAACGTGCTCCCCAATTTTCTTAGCCGCAACATGGCCCACTGTCCCTCAGACTCAGATTAAGTGGACCTTGTTACCCTGATCCCCTCCACTCAAATATTGTCTATTGTTCCTCCCGTGGTCTTTTTTTTAGTACTAGATGGTCCCAACCCAAGGGGGATTCATCGATGTTTATTGAATTACGCCTGGGCTCCTAAGAGCCTGAGGCGAGGAAGGGGAGGGAGGAGGCATCGAGAAAGGGAGGGGGTTTGCGCGCCAGAGCCGTGCTGCAGTGACAACTGAGCGGGGGAGGGTTGGCGACATAGTGCAGACCTTCAGGGCCATCTCAAAGTGTACCTGAAAGTGGGTGATCATGTGTGGAAGGGTCCACACCTGCTGGTCAAAGGCAGCACGAAGGAAGGAGTTATGGATGGTCCAGATGGCTGTGGCATAGGCGAGGACACGGAGGGGTCGGTGGCAACCAGGCAATGTCTGCTCAAACATGAGGTCTTGCACAGGGTGTCCAGACCAGGGCTGAGCATGGAGGAGCGCGCGGGCCTTTGGCCAAAATGCGGCGACACCTGGACAGGTGAAAAAACGATGGAGGTGGGAGTCAATAGGCTCCACACAGCGGGGGCAGCTTCGGTGCTGGAAGGTAGGGCTAGTCCGGTCCCCTGTCCTGTATGAACAGTGGAGCACCCTCCATAAGGTGTTGGACACCTTTGCTGACAGGATGGGGTGATAGACGTCCTTCCACAATTCCTTAAGGTCAAATCTCACGGAGGGAGGGAGGAGCTCAAGGAGTCTTGGGCGGATGGGAGGACGATCTTGGGGGTTGAGGCGAGTTGTGACAACTTGTCCATTATTCACAATTGCATGGCGACGTGGGCTGAGGCCAGGGCCTTCCCTTCTGTATGGGAAGGCATGGTGGATCCGCGCGCCTACTCGTTTCAGGGCAAGGAGAGCCTGGTTCCAGTAGGGGGATGAGGATGGTTTTAGGCGATGGCCTGGGTGGTTTGTGAGCCACTCCCCTAATGAGGTCAGAGATGCTCTAGGAAGACCCAGAGCTGCTGACACTGACTGACGGAGGGCGGGCGCCCATTGGGGCATGGGGGTCGCGTCCCAGCAGACAATCGGCCATAGGAACTTCAGGAAGATTGTGGTGGCGTGGGATCGCGTGTCCAGAAGCCCTAGGCCCCCTTCATTGCAGGGTCGGGAAATGGTTGAGAGGGCCATTGGTGGATGGTTTGAGCCCCAGATCCAACAGCGGAGGAGTACATTGAGCCGCGTATAAAAGGCATCTGTGAATTGGCAGACGTGCGCTAGGAACCAGACTTTGGAGAGAAGGAACACATTGGCCATCAGAGCTCGACCCTGGGGGTGATGTGCCGCCAGTTCCAGCTGGCAATCCTGGAGTTAACTGCTGCAAGGAGCAAGTCCTCATTGTCTTTTAGCGCAACTCCTTGTTGGTTGGTGAGAACGCCCAGGTGACGGAAGGTAACGCGCTCAGGTTCAATACCAAATGGTGGGGGGAAGGTGGGGGAGCCGACCTGCACAACTGTTGTCTTGGAGGTGTTGACCATGGCGTTGGACGCCTTGGTGTACCTCTCAATGGTCACAGCAGCGAGAGCAACATCCCTAGGGCAGCCAAATGCAATGGCAGTGTCATCTGCAAATGCCATGGTGCGTGTGGGGGCTTTACCTGGGACCAGAATCCCTGTTAGCTTGTCCTGTAAGGAGGCCAAGAGGGGGTCAAGGGTGATGTTAAAAAGGATAGGGCTCAGGGGGTCCCCTTGCCGGAGACCTTGTCCAGCTGGTACTGCCACTGTGAAACCCATTGGCGCCAGGACTCTGGTGTGGAGCTGGTCATAGAGCGCTGATATCCAGCGCCTAGCTGCGGGTGGGAGATGGAAGCGGGCCAGGGAAGCATCAATATACTTCCAGGCTACCCGATCATATGCTTTCTCCATATCCAGGAGAGCCACAAAGCCATTCACCTTACGAGAGTTAGCAGTCAAAGTCACGTGAAGGTCATTATAGTTGTCCCATAACGACCTCCCCGGAATAAAACCGTACTGGGATGGGGAGAGGCGAGGTGACACCCATTTGGTGATGCGGTTGGCCAGAAGCTTCGTGAATAGCTTGTGGTCTGTGTTGATCAACGCTATGGGGCGCCAGTTCGCCAGGTTCTCACGGTCTGACTTTTTGTGAATGAGGGTCGTGATTGAGCCTCTGGAGTCGGGGAGGACCTCGCCATTCACCAAGAGTGCAGCGAAGAGGTCGCGGAGGGTTCTGGCTATCACTGCAGGTTCCAGAAGGTACACCTCAAAGGGTATTCCGTCTGGGCCTGGGGCTTTAAGCCGTGGGGATTTCAGAAGGGTTTCCATCACCTCCTGGATGGAAATAGGCGCCAGTAGAGCCTCATCAGCCCGTGGGTCAATGGGCGGCTCTGGAGCCCGCCATAGGAAGCCTTGGATGTCCGATGGGTCCACCTGGGTGGCATGGAAGAGGCTGGAGTAGAAGCGGTGTAGTTCCTGCGTGATTTCCTCTTTGTCTGAAGTGGTTGTAGTGCCAATCTTCAGTGCAGTAATATCCTGCGCTGTTGACCGGGCTTTCTGTTTCTGAAAGAAGAAGCGGGTGGGGCGTTCCCATTGAGCATAGTAACGAGATGTTGTAAAGTTTGCTGCCCGTTCTTCCTTCAGTGTGAGCTCCAAGCGGAGTGCTTCCTGCGCCGCTTCCCAGTCTTCCAACCATCTGGGAGAGGGCGAAGGCTGGCAGTTTCGCTCTAGATGTCTGATTCTGGCTTCCGCCCTTTTGACTCTGGCGCGAGCTGCAGTCATCTGGGCTTTGGCACAGTTGTAAGCAACGCGGGTGATGCCCTCCTTGGTCACCGCCCACTTAGCCTTGCGGTCAAGCAGGTGGGGTGGGGGGGGGGGGGGGAGGTGAGAGTCTCCCGGATGGTCATAGACAGCTTCTCCTTAGTGAAGGGGTTGTTGAGAAGAGCTGGGGCAACCCTAGGCCAGAACCTACGCGACGGTCTAAGTGTGGTGGTGAGGACAACGGTGAGTGACCTGTGATAACTCAGATGGTTGTCACGAGAGATGGGAGAGGAGACGCGGCCAATTAGCAGGGGGCCAATCAGTGCCATATCTATGCGTGACGCTGACTGGAAAGCTCCTCCATCATACTGGATCCTAGTCATGCAACCTAGGCCAGACGCGGAGGGTGGAAGCGCATCTATAAAGCCACTCAGGCGAAGGAAATCCTGGAGGCGACTTGATCCAGGGCGTTCCTTTGCTGCAGGGGGTAAGAGTCACGGACGCGACTTATGGCTGTGTTGAAATCTCTTAAGAGGACTGTATTCCGTGGGAGATTGAGTTGGAGGAGCTCTTCCAAGAGCCGATTTTGCTCCTGACCTGCATTAGGCAGGTAGATGCTTGCAGCGAAGAAGGAGAAGTCAGGAGTGGTGAGTTTGGCCAGTATGAGGCGGCCACTTAGATATTGTGAAAAAGAATGGGTTTTGACCAGGGGATTCAAAACAATAAGGGCGGCATGGTTTGTCCAGAAGAAGTTGCCTCCAAACTGTTCATTCCATGCAGATTGTTCGTGGGGGAGGATATGGGGATCCTGGACAGCAGCGATGTCAATTTGTGCTGACCTGAAGTTTCGGAGGAGACGGGCTCTCCGCTTAAAGTCCCGCAACCCATTTGCGTTGATGGATTGCAGGGCCAGGGTGCTGCCATGGGGACTCATAGCTGTTCCCCTCCATGTCCTGGGGGGTTGCCAGCGCTTAAACCTGCTGCTGTGAGGCGGCTAGTTTTGAGTCCTTTAGCTTGACTATTAGCTGCAATCCGTGAGGAGCGTCGAGGGTTCTGAGGGGAAGGAGAGGGTGGGGGGGGCGGAGGACCCAGTAAGCCAGCCTAGGATGCTGCCCCCGCTCCGTTGCAGGGGAAGGACCTGAGGGTGCTCAATGGTGACCTCCGCGGTGTCCCCATTTGATGAGTCTGAGTCCATATTCACTTCCTCCAACACTGCAAAGGATCCGCGCGAAATGGACTGTGGGGTTGGGGTAGGACTCTTTGAGGTGCCACTTCTACCGCAGGCCGCGAGTTGCCAGTCCATGCTGGTGGGCATAGCTCCATTGGGAGCTGAGGGTTGATGCGATAAATCGCTGGTGGAGGTTGGTGGGGGTGCCGCGGAGCCCTGAGTGGGGGTGGCTGACGAGGGGCACCCTGTGGGAGATGCCTTGCGCTTGGTGAGAGAGGGAGTTGACTCTGGGAGATTGGAGGGGGTGCCCATTGGAAGGGGGGCATGAGCGCGAAGGTATACCATACCAATAGTGGGGTTAGCTGTTTCAACTGCTAGGCGTAAGGCCTCAGGGGACAGGTCTTGAACGGGAACCCATTGTGTGGGTTGTGGAATTGCTGCTGCAGCCACGTGGGATCGTTTTTGGCCTGGTTTAGGCCCCTGGGTGGTGGCTAAGAGGGCTTGTTTTCGAGCTGTGCAGCCACTATACAAGTGTCCGAGGGCGTTACACCATGAACACCGGGGGCGCGCCTGATCAGGGTCGACAAAGAAGATCTCAGGGCATGCCCCAACTACCGCCACACGAGGAATAACCTCAATGTTGCGGGATACAGTGGGGGAGGGGATGAACGACGCCCTAGCAGTGCGAGCTCTTTGAGTGGGAGCATAGTAAGAGGGGACGCTAAAGTCCACTGAAAGAACAGACCCAAACTCCATTAAACCACGATGGAGTGCCAGTTTAAGAGACTCAGGATCAACAGTCGTTGGTAGGTTGGAAAAAGTAACCCATGAAATTTTCTCCAGGTGAGAGCGTGTGCAAGATGCGAAGAGATCCGCGTGGAATAATGACCTGGAGGGTGGCAGCATGGTCAGCAAGGGCAGCTTCAGTGAAGCCCACATCGATGTAGTGGCCCTCCACTGATTCATGGATGGTGGTGTTAATAGGGAATGTCTCCGCAATCGCTGCAAAGTATGAGAAGTAATCCTCTGTATAGAATTCAACAGGGTTATGCCCATAATAAAGGCGAATTGCGTGGGAGAGGGTTGAGCGAGGTAGAGCTTTTTGCGCTCTAGTTTCGGCCCATTTCTTCTTAACATCAGAAATAAACGCCACTTCACGGGGATCAGCTTTGGGTAGCGTTGGTGCCAGAGGTTTTTGCCACGCCCCAGTGGCTCCTTTGGTACGTTTGTGTTTGCTTTGGGCTGCAATTGCAGGTTGAGTGTGAGCTGGTGGTTTGGACAAGTTTGCGGAGTTCCCTTGTTTCTGGAATGTTACAGCAGTTGCTGGCGTCATATTAAATTGAGGGGCGGTTTGTTGGGCCTCGCTAAATTGGGGAGGCCCATCCAGATTGGAATTAACTCCAGCCAGTTGGGAGGGGAGATGTTTCATCACCATCCCAATCTATTTGGGTAAATTCAGCCCGAGTATTTGCTGTGATTTCGTGGGCAAAACTCACTGGCTGATTGGTGAATTGGTCGTTTTCAGCATATTGAGATAAAGTGCCGACTTGAGAAGTGCCGATTATGGGGTTTAAATGGGACGGGTGAGATTGGAACTGGTGTGAAGTTCAAAATCTGAACCATTTAAATCCCCATTGGGAAGAGTAGATTGTCCCAATTTGGTGCTTAGTGAACCAGAATGTGCGGCTAATCCAACCTTACATCCGAGGGTTTGGGGGCCAGGTGATTGTTGGGCCTCGCTAAATTGGGGATTCCCATCCAGATTGGAATTAACCTCAGCCAGTTGGGAGGGGGAGTATTTCATCACCATCCCAATCTATTTGGGTAAATTCAGCCCGAGTATTTGCTGTGATTTTGTGGGTAAAACTCATTGGCTGATTGGTGAATTGGTCGTTTTCAGCATATTGAGATAAAGTGCCGACTTGAGAAGTGCCGATTATGGGGTTTAAATGGGACGGGTGAGATTGGAAATGGTGTGAAGTTCCAAAATCCGAACCATTTAAATCCTCATTGGGAAAAAGTAGATTGTCCCAAAACTGGTGCTTAGTGAACCAGAATGTGCGGCTAATCCAACCTTACATCTGAGGATTTGGGGGCCAGGTAGCTGGGTATCGCCCCTCATGGAGGGAGCCGGAAACAAAGTGTCAGCAATAATAGATGGGGCTGAATTAGCTGACACAATGGGGGAGGTGAATGTCTGGATGGGCTGAGTTGCATTCAACTGAGCAGACGCCATTAAAACAGCGTGGGTGATGGCCTCCTTGGTTGGAGGGGGCCCAGCGGGTTGGTGGGAGGCAGCGCACACAGAGCTGTTAGGCGTGCAGGTTGCAGAAGTGCGATCAGGTGAACTGGCGCTAGTTGGAGTAGCTCCAGGTTGGGGGGTGGTGCCTGCTTTCATGGCTGCTGCTTGAGAGCGGGTGATTCTGGTTGACCCTGAGGTGGGTAACCGAGGGTTGCTTCGTTTGGGGGTGGTGCTGGCTCGTTTAGCATAGCCTGCGGGTTCTTTTGCGGGGTTTCCCGCCATATTTGCTAATAGTTTTCGTAAATCTCTTTAGTGGAGCTAAATTTCAGGCTGAATTGATTTTCGAAAAGTGATGCTTAGCAGAAAGAGATGATCAGATTGTTCCTCCCGTGGTCTTATCAGTCGCCTTTGCTCCTGATGCCCCTCTCATTTCACAGGTTTTAGCAGCCCAAATGACCTGCCCCAAGGAGTGGAGTTATTTGATCACTTGTTCCTTTAAACTCAAAACATCCCCTATATTTCTTAGTGGAGGGTCTCATCTATTTTAGGTCATGGGTTTGGGTTCCTCCTCTCTTTAAAGACAAGGTGTTTTGAGCGCATCACGATCTTCCCACAATTGGCCATCTGGGCAATAAGAAATACATCAAATTGATCAAGTGGACTTATAATTGGGCGGGTTTAACAAAGGAAGTTCTGGCCTGCATCACTGATTACATTACCTGTGCATGGGCCAAGTTGGACCGTTCAGGAAGAAATGGTCTCCTACATCTCTTGCAATAGGCGGAGGGTCCATGGACATCGATGTCCATTATTTTATTGCCAAACTTCCCTGTTCTATTGGGTTCAAGGTGGTGATGGTGGTGGTCGATTGTTTTACCAAATTTTACCTATTTATTCCCTGTGCTTCCATATTTACATCTGAAGAAACTGCTTGTCTCTTTGTGCACCATGTGTATTAAATGTTTGGTCTTCCGCAGGAGATCAAGAGCGACCATGGTTCACAGTTCACCGCACAGTTCTGGAGTGAACTCTTCTCCATTTTAAAAATTTCCCCCTGTTGTTCCACGGCATATCATCCCCAGTCCAATGGACAAACCAAACGAGTTAACCAAATATTAGAACAGTAACTGCGCTGCTATGCTGCAGCCACACAGGATACCTGGGATAATGACCTTCCCCTTGATCAATTTGCTCACAACAACGGAATTCACGCTTCTACAAGGGCTTCTCCTTATGAAGCGACGCTAGGGTATAATCCCTCATTTTTGGTCAGTCACTACTGCATCCTGAGGTCCCAGCTGCCGCAGATAATTCTGAGCATATTAGGTCTACTCAGTCCTTAGTGCAGGAGCATCTCACTAAAGCTATCAATAATTATAAGTGATTTGTGGATCAAAAACAGCTTCCTGGCCATAACATAACGGTGGGTTCTTATGTTATGCATGATACATGCCATTTGAGAATGCAGGTACCCTCCTGGAAGTTCGCAAGTAAGCGTTTGGGTCCCCACTTGGTGGAGAAAAAACTTGGGCAATGGTGCTTTCCAGTTAAAGCTGCCAGCTCATTGAAAACAGAACCATATCTTTTACATTTCTCAGTTGTCCTCATTTAAGGGGACTAGTCCTGCAGCCCAGAGCCAATTGTAATTGAGGATGTGGAGGAGGCTGAGGTGGAAAACATCTTAGCATCCTGAAAATCTTGAAGGTCAGTTCAGTATCCCGTTGTCTGGAAAGGCTAACTGCCTACAAGAACAGTTGGGTAAAGGCCAATGATTGCGCTAACTGCATGGAACTGACTGAGGCGCTTCGTGAGTCCTATCCCAATGCTCCCCATCCCCCCCAAAAAGTTACGACTTTAATGGCAATTAAGTTGCCCAAGGCTCACAAAAATGTAGCCCTCATGCAGTTTCCTGGCGGTGGCGCCCCTTCTTTGGAAAAAGGAAAGGGTAATGTAAGTCCAGGGGAACGTCCCCTGTGCATGAATTGATCGATTTTCCCATTTCTGAATAAAAAGGGTCCGAAGGGGGCGGCCATACCCCTCATCACCCAGGGCGACCTCTCCCACATCTAGACAAGCTCTGGGTAACAGTACTCCCTCTTAAAATTCCTTGGTACCCGCGCTCACCTCAGCCAAACTTGTCCGCCAAGTTGAGGAAATCTGTGCCAAGCTTACCAAATTGAAGTCAAAAGGTCCAAAACCAATGGGAATAAAGCCTGACGATTGGAAAACATATAGTCAAAAAGGGAAAAGTATTGAATTATTATCTGGAATTTCTGACAGTTTTGACTCAGCCAGAAGTATGATTGCTGACGCCAAGCACCCCTCAAAATTGTTGGGTCAGTCCCTGGTGTGCAGATGGTATCTTCAGGAACTATCACAGACAATTTGAAACCCCTATCTAATGAATTAGGAGTTGCAGTCAACATAACTCATTTGACCAAATGAACGCCCCAGCGACTGGGCACATGTGGGTTGAGCATCCTGAGCCTGTTTCCAACCATTTGGGACCACTACTATGTGGGGTGGCCCTGGGGAATTCCGTTGCTCGTTGGGCCAGATGCCAATATGCCAACCAACGAAAATGCAGTTGAGCCTCAGTCCAGGCGTTTGCAGTTGAAATTATAGTGACTCAGTCTGCTGCTAAATCCTTTGATATCAGTTTTAATTGAAATTATCTGCCCCCTTCCCCAAAAATTTTCTGGGTTAGGTTGAATTTGAGGAACTTAATCCCTGCTTTGACCCACTATCAAAATGAACATTATTTAATCAGCTGCATCGCACTGAGAAAATTGTTGGACAATTCTCTTTATTTTCCTTTCCAATAAATTCAGCTAAAACCCAATTTTTTACTTTATTTAAATCCTTCTTGCTGAAGTCCCAATAGCATTAACCTGGTGGCCTATTGGTCCCTACACCAAATGGGCATTACCAGTTTTGATGATTACAATCACTCGCACCATTGTCAACTGGATTCAACATGCAAAAAACTTCTGGCAATTTAACACCATTATTGAAACTATCCACTATCAATATACTGGGATCTTGTGGCCTTATATCCACCATTTTCAAGCAAGGATCCGCCCCCATGTCTCTACAATAGTAACAAACCCACCACTAGCAACAGTGTAGAAGCCAACCCAGTAGTACAATCCCCTGCAGCAAGACTCTCAGTGTCTGAGATTGTTTCCATTTGGTTCATTTTTGGATTCTTTTTCAAGCTCGTTCTACATCAACAGGTCATTATGACCCAATTTGCAGCTCCTTATAACGCTGTACAAGTGGCAAAGCCACTGGCATTCTGGATTGCTTTTTGGGTGCTCACGCATCCTGACTGGCAGACCGGTCTAAACTTCTTCTGCCGTTTTCATGACAGTTTGTGTACTGGGAAAGAGAAGATCAGAATTGGGTTTTGAATTTTGTCATAGAAAAAGATTAAATTTGCTAAACAGAATTTTTTGTTGAAATAAAAGATAGAAAATCAACATTTAATTTTTCAGTGTGTTATGACTGCTTAAATAAAAAAAAGAGTTGGGAATAGCTTAGAAAAGCTCAGGATTGAGGTCCTCAGGAATTGACCTAACCTGGCAAGCTTCAAGCAAGGGAGGGAAATAAATTTAATTTGAACTGACTTTGAAAGAGCTGGCAGCAGGCAAAGTCAATTTTCAGTTCAACCTCAGATGCCTGAATTGTGAGTTTACTACATTTACAATGGTTATTGTGATAGCATCTTGCCCAACGGGCAATGGGAACCTCCCAAAGCCACCCCACGTAGGGGTGGTCCCAAGAGGTCAAAAATGGGTTTGGGGTACCCAACCCACACGCACGTGGTTGCTTTAGCATCCTTTTAGCCAAGTGAGATTTATTAAATTATAATTCTAATGTTTGAGGGGAGGGTTTTGAGCTAGCGGTGATTTTCAAAAATGACTTAATGACATAGGCAGTTCTAACAAAGATTCGACATTGAGCACATCTATCTTAGAAAAACCTGCCCATCAGGCTTAGTTTCCGATGTTTTTGAGGTAAGTTTTGAATTGGTGACTTTATTTTCCAATGGCCTGATGCCATTGGCATGTCTAACCGAGAATTTGACACTAGACACATCCTTCTTGGAAGATACACGCCCGACAGGCACTGTCCTCAATGTTTTTGAAGCAGGTTTTAAAAGGACAAACACATTTCCCAATGGCCTGATGCCATTGGCGAGTTTAGACGATTATTTGATACATGATTTTTCAGCTACTGAATGTGCATGCCCGTTGGGATTCTTGATAAGGGTTGAAAGCTTCCAGACCTTGATTTCAAGGGTCGTTTTTATTGACTTCATAAGGACCTTTAGATCCATGGGGATGCCTGCTTACAAGTATTTATGCGCAATTATCATCAATTTACCATATTAATTCAGTGGAGGCAAATTTGAGGACAGGTGGTGATTTTTAAAGGGAGATCTGTTACCCATCACTCATCTATCATATGGGAAAGATCACCCTGTGAGACAAGAGGGTCAGCTGCCTTTCTTGAACCATTTTTTGTAGGGAATG
This sequence comes from Massospora cicadina, assembly GCA_022478985.1. Lineage (NCBI taxonomy): Eukaryota > Fungi > Entomophthoromycota > Entomophthoromycetes > Entomophthorales > Entomophthoraceae > Massospora > Massospora cicadina. Next base: position 1,973 of record JAKSZP010005837.1, on the reverse strand, counting down.
GGAACACCGCCTGGTCTAGGAAGAGGGGATGCTCCCCTGGACTTACACCACCTTGAAGTGCCATAAGTTTCTACATATCTAGTAATTTGATATTTCACCTCAGATTTTCATCCCCCGTTAGTTCAATTCCTTGTCATTGGATAAGTTAGATGGGTGAGGGGTGTCCCATAAAGGATTTCAGTCCTTTAGACATGTTAAGAGATAGTTGTAGCTAGATGAACCAGCCTTAATGTATGTCACTTACAGCTGTTTTATACACATTGTTCAATTACTTTCCGCATGGATCAATTTTAAGAACTGACTTGATCTTTACTAGTATTTGATATAGATATTATAAAAGAAAAATATATCTAGATTCTGAATAAAGACTTATTAGTGCATAAAGAAATAAAGTAGAGGCCTTTATTGTGCCAAAGATGCTAAAAGCTTTATGCAAATTTTAAGGCTATTCCCCAAAGTTTACAAGGATTTACTATTATAGAAGGGTTCAGTTCATGGTTTCAGGTATCTGTTGATACAAAGTATCTATAGCCTAGCCTCTAATAGAACATATTTAACTTAGACTTATAGTAATGAATAGCTATATAAATTACAATGCATCATGAAAATTTCCCAATCATTCAAAAGCTTTGTGCTTCTTCTTGAAATAGCAAAATATTGATAAAAAATGATGCCCAGCCTCTGTGTCATGGCATCAGCTAATACGACTAAGGCTGGCCTGAAAGTCTGGGTGATTAGGCACCCAATACACAAGCCAGAATACCAGGGGTATAGCTTTGCAGAAAACTTTGTAACTAATCAGGATGAGGAGAACTGGTATCTGGCTATGCACAATAAACATTACCAGTACCCTCACAAGTAACCAAACGGTAGTCAGTCTAGCTTCCGCTGATCCTAAGGAGGCAGCTGGCTTAGGCACTGCAGGAGGGGTGAAAATTATTAGTATTAGAAGTGGCGTAACTTGCAGAGATACCAAAAAACTTTAAGAACTGAGAGGGAAGCACCTCAAAGAACTGAACAAGATTTTGATGCTGCAAGGAAAAAAAATGGGAGACAAGCCAAGTGGTGTCATAAGATTGTCTGTAACTCTCTTGTTCCTATGAAAGTGGTGTGGGATTCACAGACACACCGTCAGGGAACTAGTCATTAGCAATATTGTAAACAGAGCACCACGGAGGGTGCCCAAGCAAAAGGGACCCAGGGTAAGGGTGTACAGCACGGTATATAGTAGTAGATAGCAATAAACAGCAAAATTTGGTTGGACCCTGTTAATTCCTAGTGTATAGGCTTTATTTCGCTGAGTTGGTTAGCACAGGGTATTAGCCACTGAACAACCAAATCAGATGATATTAAGATCACTGACTTAAATAACACTCATTAAACTATATATGGAGCTATTGCCCCTTATTTCAACCTTTATTATGTAATACAAATCGCAGACTTATCTGCAACCACCTAAATACTGAGAAAGACCTTCTTCTCAATCCTCTATGTGACTCTTTATATCTCGATTACCCAAGCCAGATGCATCCTTGGCTTAGTAGTCTTCCATTCTTCTTCCTTTTCTAGAAGCTCTTGTTTATATCGAATTTCAGCGTAATTCCCTTCAAATCTCCGAATGGTCATCATTTTGATTGATTATAAATTGTATACCCTTTTCCATAAATCTTGAGACTCATCTCAATTCCCCCTCTGATCTGCCAGTATGGGTAGCATATTGTCCAGTCATATCAGCTTCCTGACATTACCCCTATTTGACTGGAGGATATGCTCTTACTGTTTATATGATCAGAGGAACTTCGCATGAACTTGGTTGATAATCTGACCCCCTGCAGGTTCCTTGATAGTGTAGACATCCATGCTGGTCTTTTCAATTATCTTGAATGTGCCAGCCCAGATGTTGGAGAGCTTGTTTTTCCGCCCAAATCTGTGCTGGTCGTGGAATAAAAAATGGTCCCCTACAGCAAACAGCG
>JAKSZP010005836.1:0-55640 GCA_022478985.1 Massospora cicadina | reverse complement strand
GGAGTCACATTTGTGGAGCATCCTTGTTGGTTGGTCATCAGCTCGGGGCAATTTCCTAATTGCAGATTGATCATAGCTTCATCATCCCCTGACTCAGTCACAGTAAATAATGTTGGTTTGTGGTTAGGTGCCTCCCAGGTTTCTTCAGCATACTGCGCCCAGAATCCAATCAAATTATGTCATAATGAATGAGGACTTGTCATTGTATTTTTATTCTGAAAATCTACAGTCGCCTAGTGGCCCCCCGTAGTGAGCACCACTGTTAATTCTCAGCGTCCAGGCTCAATTCTTCCGAGTCAGTTTGCACAGGGTTTTATCCACTGAGCAACCAAATCGGACAACATGAGGATTTCTGACTTCTTGATAAAACTTGATAAAAGATGTATGGAGCTATTGCCCCTTATTTCGACCTTTATTTCAATATAAATCGCAGACTTATCTTCACCATGTATCACCCATAAAAAGACCACCCTTTAATCTTTCATTTGACTCTTTATATCTCAGTTCCCCAATCCTGATGTATCCTCAGCTTGGCAATCTCCTATTCTTCTTCCCTGTTCAAATTACTCTCATTCATATCAAATCTCAGCATAAATCCTCTCAATTTGCTGAATGGTAATCATTTTGCTCGATTATAATTCATATACTCTTTTTTGTAAATCTCGAGACTCATCTCAATTCCTCTCCAATCTGCCAATATGAGTAGTGTATCATCCAGTCATATCAACTCCCCAACAGGGACGAACATCTGGTGGTGTGTTGAGCTGGACACTCGCAGCCACTGGGAGGAACTACACTGTAACTGAGTGTGAATGCCTTGCAATCATTTACTCCTGTAAACAGTTTTGGGTGTACATCCACAGAATGCACTTCAAAGTGGTGACTGACCATTCATTGTTGCATTGGCTTTGCATTTTATGAGAACCAGAAAGATAACTGTCCTGATGGGCATTGAAGTTACAGGCTAATGATTATTAGATTGTCCACTGAGTGGAGGATTCTCATCAGAATGCAGATGGCTTATCATGGTTACCAATGGTCCAGATGTTATACCAGCAAGTGGATGAGCTATTCCAGAGAATGGTCAATGGAGAAATGGGGAATGAGACCCGAGAAATCAAAGGTGTGCTTCAAATGGTGATGGATAAAACTGAGACCATGGATAGACAAATTTCAAGATACAAAGGGAAGCGGTTACTATTCCAAAAGCTGTTGAAAAGAGCAGCTATCGTTTAATCCACTAAAAAGGTTGTCAGGCATGGAAGCCTGAGAAAACAACTGACCATATTCACCAGTACTACTACTGGGAGTCAATCAACTATGATGTCACCGACTATCTGGCTTGCTGTGTGGAATGTCAGTTGCACAAGCCACATAATAATATGATTGGATACCAACTGGTCCGCCCTGGATTTGCTTGGCATATGGTGTTCATTGACGTGATAGGACCACTGACAATGAGCACAGGGGGAGTCAAGTATAAAATAGTTGCAATCATCTGACTAGATGGGTCAAGATGACGACCCTGGTGAAAGCAGATGCTACCAGTACTGCGAAGTTCATCCTGGATCAAGTAGTATGCCAATATGGAAGCCCGCAGGTCCTGATGAGCAACATTGGGACAAATTTCACGTCCCATGTGATCCCGAGGCTAAATGATATAATGAGGATCTGAGGAGTTGTGTATGTACCCTACCAGCCGGGGATGAATGGACTGGTGGAATGAGATAATGGAACACTGGCCACGATGCTGAGGAAGCTGGTCAAAGGAAGAACTTCTGCGTGGGGAACATACCTGAGTTCAGTGATGTTTGCCTACAATAGTAGTCATCATATGGTGATGGGTAAACGCCATTTGAATTGCTATATGGGAGGAAGGCCGCGTTTCCAATTTTATATTCAGTGTTGGAACCAACATTGGTGATGAGTGCTGAGAAATACCTGAACCAATTGACAAATGTCCTGATTAAAATACAATCACAAGCATTTAATACAAGTTTTAAGAAAATGATGCAAGCAAAAATGTCGGACGATAAGAACTGACTGGCCTTATCAGAATACTAAATAGGCAAAAGAGTTGCTATTTTGATATACATAGTTTCAAGAGATAAAACAAGTTGGATGCTTTTTGGTCGGGTCCATTTGATATTATCACCAAGATGATGACAGACGCCTACTCAATCAAGAACCTCTTGGATGGAAGAGTAGTAAATTGAGTCCATGCTAAGTATTTAAATCATTGGTTCAAGGAAAAATTAATGGAAAGAGTACCTGAAGGACCGCTGAACCATTATGTTGGTTATGTCCTAATGATTTGATCAAGTCCATAAAAAAGACCTCTGAACCAATCTAGATGGTTAAGTCTTAAAAAGTAAGACCTCTGAACCATAGAAAACAGGTAAGTTTAAGTATACCTAGGAACCAGTTTGTTGAAATAGCATAAAGGGATGGACTGCTGAACTGAGAAAAGGTCAATTCCCATGGAAAAAAGAAGGAAAATAAAGGATTGGTAAAAATTTTGGAAAAAAGGATTATTAAAAATCGCATAGAAAACCAAAATATTTTAATAATTTTTATTTTTATTGATTATCCTCATTTGGGGATAATTCCGCCTATGCCACCTCTTGGGGGAGGGAGATGGATCACAGTAGGAGTGAACAACCCATCAAAATCTATTTGAGGTTGGATGCTAGCGAGGGCTAGACCTACACAAAATCAAGTTTGTTGAGCAGATGCAGATCCCTGCGAGAAATTGATTAGGAGAAGGGAAGTTGAGATGTCAGAAGAAGCCAAACGTGATACCCCAGAGTGGGGAGGGAAGAAACAGTACAATAAGAGGCAGTCGGTGAATAACCCCAAGTAGTTCCAATATGGCACTGGAGCTGAAAGATTGGTCTTGAGTGCTTTCCAATGAACTTCATCAAGAAAACTGGACATATGAGCCAGCAACAAGCAAAGGATACTAAATGAGGGTTGCCAAATCATGCCCCCTATCAAAGCCATCAGCGGAAGATACCAATGGGATGTTCCAGAAAAAAGATAGTTGTGCAAGGAACAAATGGCATCCTGCAAGCAATGACTATGAGCTTCTTGAAAGCTGAAGCAGAAAGAGCAATGGAAACTCGGAGAGGCTGAAAGCTTCATTGCCCAACTTCAAATAACATGGCCATAAAAGAAAAAGGATATAAGCTGTGATATCCCAATTTAAGATGTTTTCAAGATTGGAAGAATTCAGAGCTATGGAAAAAAACCTCATTGACTTGGGCCCTTAATTCTGCATAGGGGAGTTCAATATGTGTGCTGTTGCTGATGGTGAGTTCGCTAATCAAGAGAGCTGGCTTGTAATTTTGACCTTATTGGAAGAGAAACTAAAAAGTAAGTCTGATCTGGAGAGGTTTGAATGATCAAGAGCAAAGGGAATTACTTCAGGAGGTTTGATGGTGATTTTAGGAGTAGCTGCAAAAGGAGCCAAATCCAGGAGAGCCTCAAAATCTAACTCTGGAATTGACAACAGAGGAAGGATTGGCTGCGAGTTGTTCAAGACAATCGCTAACCTGATTTCAGCAGGGTTGGTTACCATTTCTGGTAATTCCACGGAAGGACTAGCCACTGGTACTTGACTAGAAGTATGAGCCCTGGAAGGACCTTAGAAAAGGTTCCATCGTACATATCAACTCATCTGTTGGAAGAGCTGAAGATCTTGATCAGATAAACTATTGAGTAGCTGTTGGTACTGCAACTCAGAATTTGACATATGAGCTGGATGATAGTGGGGATGTCAGACTTATATAATAGTCGACATTATGCATTCTGAAATCAATTAAGCTCTAATTTTGGAGAAATTAATCTCAAATATAATGGGATAAGCTCTCCAGAGAAGAATTAAGATTGTTATGAGCCAAGCCTTATGAGAAGAAAATAAAAAGGGCGAACATAAATGAGCATTCTTAAATAGGCCATGAAACCTATATCAACGGCAAAAATATCCTGTTGAGGATGAGGAGAAAATTAGGAAAGTGAGGACGCTGGATCAAGGATCCTAAATATGACAGCAGGTCATATGCCCTGATGGGGGAAAACCAGATCCCAGGATAATATCATCATGAGTAAATTGATCAGCCCAGCATGATATAAGGTCGTGGGGACTTCGCGCTGAGTAGGTGGTAGTGAGGAGGAAGAGGAAGAGAGCTGCATGCTGAAGACCATCCCTAGCAGTGTTGAGTACTGGTGATTTTACTCCGCTTGAGAAAATGAAGTATTTGAGAAAAGTGTCCAAAGCGGAGTTCTCCTGCCCTGATCCTTTTCATGCTGTAAAATTTAGACAAGAGGGGGAATGTGTTGGTTTTTGCCCATATTCCCAACCTGCTATATTACCAGGAATTTCAAGGGGATAATTCCCTAATGTAAGGTAGATTGGATATCAGTTGACCCTGATTTAGGGTTAGCTATGTTCAGGGATTTTAGGTTATTTGCCTGGTCAAATCTTCCAGAGATCAATCCAGATGAATACTCAAGATCTTGTTGGGAAGAGTTGCTGATAAAATAGGGGCATCTTATAGTTAATTAGATATTAGGTGTAATGATTGGGATAGGTTGGGTTTCATCACCACTCAATTTGGGAATTTAAGGAGTAAGTTGCAAGGCAAGTGATGCCACCTGAAACTAGCAAATTGATCATTTGGTTCATGACCTGCCTTTATGGGAAATAAGTCCCATTACCTAAGAAGGTCGCTTGCCAAATATAATTGGTTCTCTTGGATTGAGAGGAAACCTTTAGGGACAAGTTTTCTTGCTCTTTCCATTTTAGGTTTCGAGGATGTCCAATGACAGAATACTAGCCAGGATGGGAAAGACCATTGCTGCTGAGACGAGGATTGGTGATTCAATGGCAATGGCTGCCATTTCATTAAGTAGATGCTAACTGAGGGTTGGGCGCCAAATTCCCACTACAAATTCCCTAAAGAAAACACTAATAAAAAATATAATATTGTACACTACTTTACAAGTATACTTTTATCAGAATTCATTACAAATTCTATTTTTCTCAGCGATACTATTGCTGTGTGAAATAATTAGGAGAATCTTTAAGATTAAGAGTAAGGATCTGAGCAGGGATCCAAAGAAGAAGCTGAATCAAATTGGGGATTGCTGCCAAAAGCGTGTCAAACCAGAGAAACTGTAAACAGGGATCTGAGCGTAGATCAAGTTAGGCAGTACAAGGGAGTGAATCCTTATTCAGGACATTTTAAGTATTTTGAGAGGAAATACTGGCAAAGCGTTGGACTGAAATCTAATACTTTAATTCAACTATGGATAACAGTCGCCATACTAATATCAAACAATTATATCAAAGTACTATTATACAACACAGAGAATTGCACAAAACCCGTACCTGTGCAAGTAATATATTTAAAGGGATTATTGGCTGAAAATAATCAAAAATAATTATAATTTTTGCTAGCTATATATGACAAAGCTAAAGTTGGCTGGCGTGTTCTACCTTAACGCCAAAGACTTCTTATCATGGAGTTTGGTGGTGCAGAAAGGATGACCACTCAGAAGATGGGATTTAATAAAATCATTTAATGAGTATAAGTTTTTAAAAGTCTTATCCAAACGGTTTCATTTGGAGCCACATATGCTATCTGGGCTAATGTAATAAATGGTTTTGACGCCCAGATTTCTCTTTTCCATGCCTGCGAGTCCTACAAGAAATTTTAATGGGTATTGATACTAGTTATGAATAAAAAGAATGATATTCCCTGTATTGTATGTATTTCTCTGCCAATGTGTCACCACTTTTGAGCCGCTTAACAAAAGTGCTTAGAACCTTGTGACCCCCCAACCTAGGACCGTCTCCCTAAAGAAACAATCTACTTGGCCTTAAGGCTTTCATTCCAACAGGCTGGATATTAATCTGATCGCCTGTTAGCTTTTTAAAAACTTGGGGCATTATGCCAAATGCTGCCATGGTCTTGGCTTTAAACCCAAAGTATATTTGGTGTACCCTGCAGATAAGGAGGATTTTTTTAATCTGGGAGGAGTAGAACCAGGATTGTTTTCCGCTTCATCTACAAAAATACCTGGTGAGAACAAATACCCTGGTAATGTTCTGCTAAGAAGGTGTCTTCTGAGGCTTACCCACCTCTGGAGGTTCGACAGAGTATATTGGATGATAGGGTAGCAGTTACTAACTGTTCACCGAGAAAATGCAATACCAAGTTGGCACCAAAAGTTGTAGTTAATCCTTATGTATAAATGTTAGAACAACAAGATCTTCCAGTTTTCTCTGAGGATATCCCCAAGTTGGAAAGGTTCAAGTGGCAATACCCATTGTTATTTCGAAGAATCTAGCCCACAACTAAGTTAAAAAATTCATATTTATTTAGATTAGGTTAACACTTTGGCTGTTATGCCCTAAGCTCCGTGTATGAGTATTTTTCAGAATGTACATATATTGATTTTTGCAAAATAAGCTCAGGTTCCTAGCTATCATAGACAGTGGGGCACCAATAAAAATTGTTTTACCAAGCTTGTAAAGGAACTGGGGTTTTTCCAGACATAGATAATAAGAAGTCTATGGTACAGCCGTCCCAAGACCACCATTCTGAAGGAGCATACAATGCATTGCTACTGCATTTTGACTCACAGGTGATTTCTGCACCCACCATCATTTTCACCAATCAAGATCATGATATAATTATTGGTACTTCATTTAGGAGAGCTTATAAAGCCAATTCCAATCTTGTAAATAATACTTTGGGTTTACTTATACAAGATCTTCCACTTTTTTAAATGGATGGAAGAAGCCCCAACACCTTTAAATCAAGAGTTTTCTAACCTCATAAATTGAGGATATTAGTGTTCCAAAAGTTAATTAATAGCTACATGGCCATACCTGGAGGATGCCTAAATATATTGTGGAAATCAAGGAAATTCCAGCATGCACTAATTTGTAGCCTAACCATTACAGTGGACCACCAAGTCATAATGATGACAGAAATTACAAAAAAACTCTCAGAGGTTATATGGCAAGATAGTCACTTCATTTGGCCAATCAAAATTGGAACCTTTCTCCATCACCAGGTTTATCCTTTCAGACCATGTAAAGTTTCAGGTGCTTTTAGATAACGTGTATCCCTATGCTGTTTAGATTAAGCGTCTTCAAATCAGCACATTTGTATATGGTTTACACATTAAAAAGGTATCAAGTATCCATGGTTTGGTAACCTGTATGAACATGGGTTTAAAGCATCAAGTGACAAATGGTATGTTCATTGATCACTCAAGAACTACTATCTAAATTGACTGAAGAGGGGAAGGACCAAGCTCTAAACCTTTTGAAAAAATAAACTGGTGTTTTTGGTAAAGATGATATGATTTGGGGATGTTCAAATAATGTCATATACCATATTGATACTGATAATCATTCACTAATTCGTTTCTATTGTATTAGGCGTTCAAAGGCAGTTGATGAGGGCATCATCCACAAAATAAACCAACTCGTGCATCAGGGGATTTTAGTGTTCTCCATGAGCCCTTGGGCCTCCCCAGTGTTGGTTATTTAATAGAAGGATGTATCAAATCTAGTGGTAATATGATATAAAAAGCTCAACAATAACACAAATAAAAATTTTTACCTTATACCTAAGATTGTAGATGCACTAGACCTCTTGGGCTGTGCACAATATCTATCTTACATGGATCTAATTTCTAATTTTCCAAATTCTGCTGCTTAAGGAGGAACATGAGAAGTGTGCTATGATTACCACGCAGAGTCTTTATCAACCCATTAGGATGCCATAAAGGCTATGTAACGCCCCAATGACATTCCAGCGTACTATAGATAGCTATCAGGTGTTTTTATATCTCTTGTGTTAGTGTATTTGGATGATATAAAGGTTTTAGAACGTTTATGAAAAATTTAAGAACTTAGAGGAATCTTTTCCACCGCCTGTAAAAGGCTAATTAAAGAATTAAACAGCATAAGTGTAATTTATTCCATAAACAACTTGATTATCTGAGGTTTATAAATGACAAACAAGGCTTACAGCACCAGCCCTCAAAAAATGAGGCTATCAAAAATATGTCATGACCAAGTAGTAAGCGAGATATTCAAATATTCTTGGATTAGTCAGCAACTATTGCTGGTCTGTAGAGAACTTTAGCAAAATAGGTAAAGCTTTATTTCGCCTTCTCAAAAAGAGGTACAATCTGATTGGATGAGAACTGCCAAATTTCCTTTGACAAGTTATGTCTTTGACTAACCCAAACGCCAATATTTATGTACTTGAACTTTTATATAAGGTTTTTTATTAAGATGAACGCATTTACTCAACGCTTTAAGGTGTTGTTATTCCAGTTTGATGATAAGGGGTAGAACACCCCATAGACTTTTTGCGGCCAGATGCTTGATGTACATGAATGAAATGATTATGTTACTAAAAATGAGTGTCTAGCTGTCATTTATTGTTTGTAATTAAATTTGAGTTTTACATCCATGGAGTACATTTTACCATAATAACAGATCATGATTCTCTGCGCTGGTTACAAATCATAAGGAGCCCATAGGGCGGCTGGCTCGCTAGGCCTTGAAATTACAAGTGTACGCCTTTGAATTCTAAAACGTCTGGCGTCAAGCATAAAATTGTACAGACTTCTGTCTTCCCACCATAGCCTTGATGGCCAATCCATCTAGCGAATTGTTAGACATGATGGTCACTAAGCAATATAGGAATGAATTTTTTGAGGTAAAACGCACGTTAAACAAAGATGAAGAATGCTTTTGTGGAGAGCATGAACTTAACAAGGTTATTGATTAACAACACTTTTTGTTCCTAAGACCACCAAGTGGATGAACTTGATTATTGCCACCTATAAGGTGAATAAAGATGATCAATATAAAAAAATTCTTAATAAATTACTATTCCGTTGTTATTAGATCCCATGTTTTAATAGTCATGAGACTCTCAGTTGTTGCTTAGAATGCAAAGCTGCAGCTCCCTATCAAAAATTCACTTCCTATCAATTGGTTTAACTCAAATTCTTCTGAACACTATCTCTATTGACATTGTGGGGTCCGTTGACAATTATTCTTAGCAATTTGGATATATGTAATTTTGACCAATAATCACCTCAATAAGTGGATGGTGGAACAAGAAGTAATAGACTTATGGGCCACAACAACTAAATTTATTTGTAAGATAATTATCAGTACAGATGCCCTCAGTTCTGTTGACAGATAATGGAATTACTCCAACGTCCTACATAATCACTAAGCTTAATATTTAATGTGTATAAGAGGGTATTATCTACGCCAAATTGCCCTGAAACTGAAGGCACCATAACAAGGTGAAAGATACTCTTATTGCAATTTTACGTAAGTTAGATACAAAGAAAGCGTCCATATGGTACCTTTTCTTAACCTACATTGCTTTCACATACAATGTTCCATATCACTCAGCCATAGGGCACTCCCCATTTACTTTACTTTATGGGAAGCATCCAAAGCTATCCCCATTTTTTTATAATCATGTATTAAAGAATAAAGCTTTAGTTCTAGAATATACCTTAAAAAGCTTGCTTAAACATTAATACAGTTACAGGAACTGCCTACTCGAGCGCACTAGCTCATAAATTTATGGCTAAACAGCGTGATAATGAAGTCACCTGATATTTTTCCCTTCAACTTAGGGAATTATTCTGTTATCATGATAGCCATGGCTTTGGATGGACTAGAAAACTAGAGCACATATGAGAAAGGTTTTCTGAGATCATCAAGAAGGCATCTACAGATGGTACACTCTGAAGGATTTTTTAAAAATCACCTTATTAACTGGCTTCACGCTAAGTACCTGATGTCATATCAGCAGCGTTCTGGGCCATGGCCAGAAGTTCCCAATGATCTAATTTTTCCCCACTCTTTTTTGTTCCTGATGTATGGTCAAATGGGGATTGTAATTGGCTTGACCACCAAAAGTGATTTTATTATTTAATTAATCTTATATTTTTACTAATGTTTAGATGAAGGTTTAATTACTTTGTTTTTAACTTTTATTGCCCCATGGCCTCCAAATATATAAGTAGTGGACAAAGTTTTATTAAATCACTTTTGGTAAATCTGCCTGTACTGTTGTTTACTGGGTAAAAGGATAGAGGATCAGATCCTTAATCCCCGCCAGTGCAACTCTTGCTTTGTTAATCTTTTGATCATCAAAACCATGGCCTCAGTTTTCATATCATCTGTTATATATTTAATATAATACCCTTTTTCCCCCTGCAGTAGCATAAAACTCTCACTAATAAGGTCCCTAATTTATTTTGGCCATTTGACATTATCTGAATTGCAATAAAACATATTGCTTTTTTATGTAGATGCTTCAAGACCTAATCATGCGCATTTTGGCCTAATTTGGATATTACGCCACTATATCCTATTATTAAGTGCTTCTTGATATTTATAAACTTAACTAATAAAGGATTTGGAAATAAGAAGACCATATCTGAGGAGGTTTCCATTTGGTGTGGATCCTTTACAATGTATTCTACAATCAGCCCACCATTAAGCTTGCTTTCGTGAGCCCACAAACCACTGACATTATATGATACTATGATGATCTTTTATTGTATAAATAGAATCTATTGCTTATGGTAAGGTTTTTGTATTCTGGGCTTACCCAAACTGCTGTCCTCTAATGGTACCTGATCTTTTTAATTGCTGTTACCTGTGCACCTAAAATATGACGCCCCTGCACCAATTTCAACATGTAGTAAGTCCATGTAGATCACCAGGGTAATATGGCCTCACTCAAAATAATTTTCTGAGTCACAAGATCTTTGTGTTGGCAGCAACAGATAAGGTAAATTAGAATATACCAACAAAGGCTTTTTATATTATGGGTATAGAAACTATCAAAGTGCAGGGTCTTTCAGATCATCTTGTCAGTTTTGTGGAGGCCTCAGCAAGTATATATGGTAAATTAGAAATAAGTTATAACGTTGTCAATATAATAACAGCAGTTAATAGTAATGCTTTAAAATGCTTTCAGGATAGAATGTACTAGTCAATTTCATGTAAATTGGTTGTGGAAGTAGTTCTTCTCAACTATTCAGTCAATTAATGGTCAGGTACTAGGAGATTTCTAAATATGGACAACAAAAAGAATAAAACTTATACTCCATTAAAGGTACAGAGGTTCATTTGATTTATAGTGGGACTTAAGCTTCTTATTGTGTTCAGATGTATCCTTTATCTAGATTAAAATAAAAGAAATCATTAATGAAAGTGTTGGGATTCCTACTTGAAACAGAGATTCAGATGAGTTGGATGACAGGATTTGGCCCAAACTGTCTAAATAGCTGAAACCATTATAGGGGTTAATCCCCAATAAAATTCTAGCCCTCTAGAATTATGGAGACAATTCCTGACTAATTTCAAGGCTTAATATTGGGGTTCAAACCCAATCTATGTGGCAAACAAATTCCAATTTGAAATTTGAATAGATCTTAGCTTAGTACACATGGAGATTGACCAAGAAAAATTCCCAAATAACGATGTTTTCTAAGCAATAAACTTTACTCTCTCTTTTTGCCACTTTTTTAGTTAAATTGGCCTTCCTTTATTTTATTTAGGAATTAACAATAGTTAGGATTTATGATTTCAGGGATGTTAACCTGAGGAAAGTCTTTCCAGGCAATGAAAGCAAACTATATTTAATACAGCACCCTGAAACTTCAGTTTCTGGGCCTATAAATTAAAAAGGGACAAGTGGTCTAAACCTTTGGTCCCAACAAAACTTGTTCTCCCTGAAATGTTTACCCTGAGTTCACTGTGCACCTATTACTATAATGAACAATAACAATTTGGTCTTGATTCCTCTCTAGAACAGGAATGATCTAACTATGCGGTGAAATTACCCGCTGTGATACATAGGATTGAACAAAGAAATCTCACCATTGAGCAATTCCAACTTGAACTCCGTGATGCAACTACCAAGCTAAAAAGTGAAATTTGGCAGTCAACCCTGCTTGTTGCCACTAAATTGGCCCTTTGTTCCACCCATTATTGGGTAGATATAATAAATAAATATATCAATGACTTAAAAAGTCAGATGGACGCTCTCAACACACATGTATCTCACAGCAATGGCATTTCCTCTTCAGGTAAAATGCACCCCCAATGTCAATTCACGTAGTTTGACTAAACCCCCCAGTGGCACATTATAATCGTCGTTCAAAGAGAGGTACGTCCCAGGCTAAGGGGGTATATACTCTTTCTTATTTTGTTATGAAAGTGCCATAAAGGAAGCATCTGATACTCAATGGTGCAAACACCTAACTAACTGTTTTAGTCTCATAGCTCAAGACATTATGGTACCTCATCTAACGCATTGCTGGACTTGGGATGACGCTAAGACTGCTTTTCTTCAAGAATTTTGGAGCGACTTAGCTTTGTCCAACCCAAAGCAATCTTTTATGACATAAGCCTTAATTGGGGAGAAACTGTCACTGAGGTCACTAAATGTCTTTACCTTGATGCTAAAACGTTGGTTGCTAGCAAAAGTCTTACTTTAGATGATGCTATCCCTGCTTCATTTTCAGCGTTTAAAAATATGTCTAACATTCTACTTTAACTTAAAGCAGTGAAGTCTAACTGGATGTCTCTCATCCATATTAAAAGAACCCATTTTGGAGATTCTGTACAATCTAATTAAACCCACTGGACTCCATCACTTTAATGATAATAAGCCTCAGCCCAAATGCTAGTGGTTACAACCCCAAGTCTCCTACCACCAAGTTAAACTACACTTTTTACAAGAGAAAAAACCATACTGTAGACACTTGTTGCATCTTTCTACGTAGGTTGACAAAAGACTAGTCAGTATTGGGCGGAAGACCCTATGCTGATGACAATCAAGTGCCTCAAGACCCTTGTAATAGCTCTAAACATATGCCCAGCACCTCATAATGCTTTGTATTAGCGGCACCTGCAGATGTTGATGTACCCCTTTCTATCTAAGGGAATAAAGATCTGAAGCTTTCTTAGTTTTATATTGGTCAATTACCTAAAATGAAGTTTGGCTTTCAGCTCCTCTATGGAAAGCCAAGAATTGTCAGATAAAACTTTAAATGCTTTGAACATCCCCAAGCTTGGCCGTGGCAGAATCCTCCGCTTGCTTCACTACAAATACCAAATGATAGTTTACCAGCTGTAGATTTCCCAGTTTTGTTTTTTGGTGGTTTAAGTATAGGTATTCGAACATAAGGTTAAAGTCCTGGCAATAATTGACACTGGCTCCTTGGTTAACATTATTTCCTCCAAACTTATCCAGAAGATGAAAATGGCATTAGACTTGATTCATGAAGTTGAGTATGGGACGGCCGATAATCAGTCAACTAAGGCGATAGGAACCTATTCTGCCTTACCCCTTTAAGTTTAGAAACATTTAAAAACTTCCCCACCATTGCATTATAAAATGATAACTACGAGTTGCTCATTTGAATCCAATTGATGCAGGAGTTTAACTGCATCATCAAACACAAAGAAAAATACTAAACCTGCTAGGGTATTGGATCCCATTAATATTTGAACTCCCCATCAAAAGTAAAGGAGTCCCAAGAAAATGAACATTATCCTTGAATATCTGTCATCCATTTGTAAAGTTGATTACCAGGTTCTAGGAGGAAAAACCAAGTTACCCCCTGAGGAGGTAGATGCCAAAGATGAAACCCTATGTATGCCCCCATCTGATTACATTACCCTCTGTCTCCCAAGTCATTGTGAATATGGGGATCAAGATTTTCAATCCTCTTAATCAAGATTTGGAGCTAAGTGGACACACAAACCCTTCAATAAAAGAAGCGTTGACCTGCTTAGGGATGTAATGATTGAGTTCATCTCGATTGTTACATTCTGACTCATATTCAGATTTCTTAAATCTGAGTCAAATCGTTTAAAAGTGTTTTTGGGTCAGTCGTTTCAGGCACTGAGTTGTGCCTCGCCCAAGTTGTAGATTAGGCTTGTGAAAGCCTATCAATGACTCAGGTGAGGCCCCTGAGGGGCGGCCTTTATTAGGCGTTCCTACCCATTTCAAAGTTCAACTTGGAATAGTTTACCCTAGCTTTCCATTCCTGGGGAGCATTGTTTGTTGCTCCCCAGATGAGCTCTGGTAAGCTGGCCTTTTTATTATCCAGAACAAAAACAAAGATCACTTTGGGGTTAGCATACCTCGCATACCTGTTAGTCTTATTTGGTATCCATTTTGAGGAGTTTCTGCATGGTGGGTCAGACCACCACTAGAGGACATGCAAACCAACTCTTAGTAGGCAATGTTTGGCGCTGTCATTGCCCCAAAACTCTCCTTACTCACTTAGGTTACTTTGGCTGCTTGTCAGTGCACCAAAGAAATATTTATTTTATATATCGGTGGTCAGAAACTGGGGATTTTCTGATCATAATTTTATTCTGAAGCCTTTGTGCGCTGCACGCTGCTGATCACCATTTTGGCTGACCTCAGTGGTCACTTGGTATCAGTTGTCAAGGAACCAGCACCGGTGGCAGCCGGTGACTGATGGCCAACCCTGGACTTGAAGTGATTGTCAGTTAATTTTCCCTTTGTGGCCTCCTGCTCACCAGGGCTTTGGTGGCACTGAGGGGACCTGTCCTAGCAGGGCTCCCTCACCCACAGATGGTCTACCTGGAAAGGCTTGGACGTCCAGTTGCGCTGCACCATGCACCCCTCTCACACTTCTGTTGAGGAAAGCGCCTTCCTGGTCAGGATGGGAAGACCATCGCCAACATGAGCTTGTGAGGGGGGGTGCAATGCAGCCAAGTGCTGGGTGTGCATCCTCGGGCAAATGGGCTGATTCTGGAAGCCCAGTCCCAATTTGCTCACACCATCTGTGTTTCCATGAGGTGCCTGTAGTGCATCCAGGATAATTTTCCCAGGTCTCAAGGTAACATTCCCAGGAAGCCCTCATCATGGTGGCCTTCCGCTGTGGAGGGCCCCTCCCCAAAGAGGGGCCCTCCTCTAGCGGGGGGTAATGTAACAATAAAGTTCGTCTAATCATTATATTTTGACTTGGATTTGGATTTTCCAAATCTGAGTCAGATTGCTTTTAACTATTTTTGGTTCAGTATTTTGGTCGCTTGGTTGTTTTGCCCAAGTTGTAGATTAGGCTTGTGCAAGCCCAATCAATGACTCAGGTGAGGCCCCCAAAGCGCTTCCTTTATAAGGCATGCCTGCCCATTCCAAAGTTCACTTCAGAATTATAAGTCAGTTTTCTTTAACATTCCCTACCTGGGGAGCATTGGTGGCGATGGCTCCTCAGAAGAGCTATGGACGGCAGGGCCTTTTTATGTCCAAGGTAAAAATAAAGGTTGATTCAGGGTTCGCATACCTCACTTACCTGTGGGTCTTTTACCCTGCTAGGGAGCTATTTTGAGTGGGTTGGGACGTTCCTACTCTCCCAGAGGACTTTGCATAACCAACCAGGATAAGGGGAGTTTTGGGTTTGTTGGGTTCCGAGGGTACCTCTCCCAACATTGTTGGCCAGTTTGATTGCGTTTCAGTGCACCAAAATAATATGAAAATATATGGCGGTCAGAAATGAGGTTTTCCGGTCTGTGACAAGGGATTTTATCCTGCCTACGGGGAATCCATCTCTATCTTATTAGATAATCTAAAAGATCAAACCCTCCAAGTTCCTTAGTATGCCCCTATTGCTTATGTAAAACTATGCCCCATTATAAAATATTGCCGACGTGAGTTTTGACTCTCTATAACATTTAGGAATTGATTTCCTACCCACCATAGCTCTGGTTGAAAGGAGAAGTGGTGAAAATCTCACCTTAACAAACGCCAGAACTTTGAAGACCTCCTTGAGGAATATTGTGATATTTTAATTTTCAGGACCAAGTGATTATAGAAAAAAGTGTGGGGTATTTCACCAAATTGAGATCAAGGATCACCCTCTATTTAAATCTCAGCCATATAGAAAATCTAAAAAGTGGAGGATGGTCAATTGGCCTTGGAGTTGAAGCAATTTTTAGAGGCTGAGCTACTTGTGCCTTTTTAAAAGACTGTGAGCTTCCCAGCTCTTATTAATTCAGAAGAAGGATGGTGGCCATCGTGTTGTCATGGATTATCGCCGCCTCAATTCAATTATCATAAAAGATAGCTATCCTTTGCCACGTATAGATGATTCCTTATGCTTGATGTCAGGTTCCCACTATTTTTGGCTATGGATCTTGCCCGTGGGTTCTGGCAAATTGATTTGTTGCTGGAGGATTGTAAAAAATGTGCCCTCAAGTGAAGGACTATTCAAGCCCACTTGAATGCCGCAGGGGTCATGTAACGCCCCTGCTACCTTCCAATGCGCCATGGATGAGTTTTTTAAGTGAATTTAAACGTTTGTGTGTGCTAGTCTACCTTAACGATATTACCATTTTTAGAGAACTTTTACTGAGTTCATAGATCATCTTTGGTAATCTTTCCAGCGGCTAAGGCAAGCCTCATTAAAACTAAAGCCGTCAAAATACTATTTCTTTCAGAGCGAAATGGATTTTCTGGGCCATAAGGTAGGTAAAGCCGGAAAATCCCAATGTATGATAAGATTATGGCTATTTCAAATAAGTCCTCCTAAATCCCTATGAGACGTACAGGTTTTTTGAGGATGGTAGGATAGTATCACCAGTTTATACCCCATTTTGCTGACAAATCCAAGCCTCTAGCATATTTATTGTAGAAGGGCATACCCTTCCAATGAAAAGAAGAGCAACAGCAGGCCTTTGAGCTATTACACTCAGCTCTCTCACATGCATTAGTACTTATACATCCTACCTTTGATAAACCTTTTCTCCTTTTTACCAATGCTAGTGATATAGCCATCATAGCCATACTATTGCAGTATGACGAAACTTGGTAGACCATCATATCGCCTACTATAGCAAAACCCAAAATAAAGCTGAACGCTACTATTATATTAAAGAGTGTGAATGCTTGGCAGTCCTACTGGCTATTAAGCAATTTTGACCCTACTTATACGGGAATTATTTAAATTAGTTACCATCATGCTTCCTTGTGATGGCCACTGCAAATGAAGGATATTAATGGAAGGTTAGCCCGATGGGCGTTAAAACTTCAAAATTACAACTTTTTCCATTATTCATTGACCAGGACTCATCCATCAAAAAGTGGATTGCTTATCCAGGCTCCCCATATTAACTCTAAACAACTCTGAGGAGGATTGACTCTATGACCTCTTAACATAATCACATCTATGGAAAGATATATCCCCAACTCTTTAAAAATAATTAACAAAAAATTTGGCAACCCTCCAAGTTAAAAACTGAAAAGTGCACAAACTTGTATATCAAAAATGATTGCCCAAATATGACCCTCAGCTCTGACCAACATCATATTAGAGGGACATTGGCAAGTCAGCCATGAGGTAATTTGAAAAAAATACCAGTGGCTCAAGGCTCAATGTTATTGGGGAGGAATTCTTGTTTCAATCCAGAATGTATTAGAGTCCTGTCTGATATGTATAAGTCAAGCTGGACCTAATCCCTGACCTCAACATCCAATGATTCCACCCTGTAGACCCTTCCATACTATTAGCATTGATGTTGTGGGCCCTCTCCCTCAAGCCTCTAATGTTCATCAGTTCCTCCTCCTAGAAGTGGATCATCTAACTAAGTGGATCGAATATGTATCACTACCCTCAGCTTTGGCAAAAGCTACCGCCACATTTTTAAAATCAGATTACCACCCAGCATGGGTGCCCTAGCATAATTCTTTCTGATAATGGGGCAAAACTTCCAATTGTAACTGGTGAAAGATTTAGCTGAACTGATGTGTACCACGCAGTTATTCTCCACCCCTTACCATCCAGAAACCAATGTAATGGTAGAGTGTGCAAATGGTACACTAACTGCAACCCTCCAGAAATTGGCCATGACTGACCCCATTTTTTGGCCCCAATATTTGCCTAGTGCAATTCTGGCCTATAGGATCAGCTATAATTGAATAATTAAGATGTCACCCTTCCAACTTTTCTTTCTCATTGCAATCACTATTGCAACCTATTCAATTCAAGACTGAATCTAGTTTGATAATCTCACAGAGGAGATTAGTCTGCGCCCATGTCAAGGAGCAGTTGGGCAAGCAAGGAAAGAGGAGCAGGTGGAAGGCCCGCGGCCTCCAACGTTCAAAAACGCCCCAGAGAATCCGGCGGAATAGACAAAAATCTTAAAAAACTGGCAGTCACAATTTCCCTGGAGATACTCGCGTGGCAAGCACGATGCAACCAGTACATCAACACGCCACACTCCCAGCCACTTTTGTTGGTGGAATTCGGAGTCCATGTGTATCTGGACATCCAAAAAATGGCCTTATGGGAAAAATTTTGTGAAGATGTACACAAAGTTTTCCCAACCGCGGTGTACGTTGCACCTCACTCCATGTCACGCGGTTAGCTGGACCTAGGTTTTGAAAGCAAAAAAGCAGCAGATGAGGCTGCAGCGGTGCGCATAGTGGTCAACCTCCCCGAATGGCAATGGGTCATCGAAACCAAATGCACCAGATAGACAAAATCAAATCAAATTTTCCTCACGTTTGACTTTTTGCCTACTATGGTAAAATGTGACATTTTGGAACAACACCTGAAAGATGGTCTCTCCATATATGGCGAAATACAATCTTTTGAAATGCATCGCTTCACGCTGATGCCACTTGTGCACTGGCAAAGCCATCGCAGTTCTGACCCCAACTGAGGAGATCGCGAAGGACCTAACCCAAATCCCACACTCCAATTTTATTGATATTGCAGGGCATACCACCCACCCGTTCTGGGTGACCGTGGACAGCGCGCCCCCCATCTGCACCCACTGTGACACGTTTGGCCATAAGGCACATGCATGCCCCATCAAAGAGGGCATCACATTTCAAGAGCACCCCTCGGCGGCCATGGCCAGCGGAGAGGCACACTATGAACCAACTGCAAGCACCAAGGAGGCTTTCCCATGGGGAGCACAAGACTGCTACCTATTGGTAAAGCCTATCTCCCCGCAGGAGCGGAAGAAGGCCAAGCAGGCCCATTGGGCCGCAGTCAAGGAAGCGGCCAAGGCCACCACCGCTATCCCACACTCACAACGCCAGGAGGACATGGAGATCTTCGTGGTGGAAGCAACTCAGGAATCCATTATCCAATCAGATTGGGAAGCCCATGCCAAGTGGGCCACTCAATCTGAGGATCCAATGGGAGATTCGATCTCACCCAATCGTTGCACCCAAGCTCCAGTCAAAACTGACTTGGGACCTATCCCAACTGAAAAAAATTTTTTTTGACCCGCTCAATTGTGCACCAAACTCATCCGCACCGCAAAAAATTTGGCCTATGTTAGGAAAACAAAAAGCGAAGGCCAAAGTCAACGCAACTCTTTCTGCAAAAATCAACAAAAACTCTGATAGCGTTGCTGCTAACACCCACGCTGCTGTGAAAGCCCGTGGGGACCAAGAAGAGGCTGGTGGGCCCGGGGGCCCACCCCCTCGCACCTAAGGTGCGGTGGGGGAAACCTTCACTCTAGGGAAGTTGAATATCGCTGGACTCAAGGCCTCCCCGTCCCGGGCTAGGAAACTGAGTTTTTTACAACACAATTTACCCGTGGATATCCTGGCCATCCAGGAGTCCCACTGTCCACGAGGTTCTGAGGAAGCTTGGAAAACAATGCTCCTCCCATCCCTATCCTTTTGGTCAAAGCACTGTGGGGTGCTGATTCAGAAAAATAATTTTTTCAAATTCATATCCTCAGAAACATTCCTAAATGGCTGAGTGCTCATCATCACCTCTCGTGGGCCAACGTAGCACATGCAATTGTCAACATCTATGCCCCAAACGGTGCACACGAGCATCAGGAATTTTTCTCATTGGTCAAATCCCTCCTGCTACCCCCAGATTCTTTCCTATTTGGTGACATGAACTGTTGGCTAACCACACCAATGGACCAGTGGCCTTCCTCACCCCACACCCCACAGGGTCACATAGAACTATGCGTTCTAAAGGCCACCCTTGGGTTAATGGATGCGCTGCCGTGACATGCCCTGCTGCTTGAAAACATGACGTGTCCCCACATCCACAACAGCCAATTAAGGTCCATGACCCGCATTGACCTTATTCTAACACCGGCGAAATTCCAACCCCACATCTCCCACTTCAAAACAACAGAAATGGAATTCTCTGACCACTGACTGGTCTCAATAACCTACCACCTACCGGTCACAGTTGCTAAGGCCCCACATTGGTGCAAAATACGCCCCCTGAGCTCGCGTCACTAGGATTTTCCATGTGGGTGGAAGAGGCAACTTTGGCAGAATCGTTTGTTGCACCATTTTGCGTGGACCCCATTTCCACATAGGCAACTTTCAAAGAGGACACCATCCACCACTATTGCCATCTCTCCTCCAGATGCTCACGAGCCACATTGGCGGTTATATCACACACTCTGGCGGAATTGGCCCACTTGGAGTCCAACATTCCAGCTACAGGATACAGCCCTGCATGGGGCCAGAAGTGGGCAGAGGCAGCCGCCCACCTCAACGCACTTGAAAGGCAACACAAACATCGGGTTTGTGTCCAATACAGGGCCACATGCATCACTAAAGGTGACAAATGCACCGCATATTTCTTTAAAAAAATTTTGCACCATGCCAGAGCGTGGCCTACACACAGGTGTGAAGATTGGATAATTCCATTGTGGACACACCAGCCGAAGTAGCAATCTAAACGCAAAAATATTACTCTGAGTTATACCGAGCTGAACCAATTCAGCTGGCTAAAGTGGCGGAATTTCTTGAC
Organism: Massospora cicadina; assembly: GCA_022478985.1. Classification (NCBI taxonomy): domain Eukaryota; kingdom Fungi; phylum Entomophthoromycota; class Entomophthoromycetes; order Entomophthorales; family Entomophthoraceae; genus Massospora; species Massospora cicadina. The sequence continues at coordinate 34,784 of JAKSZP010005836.1, read as the reverse complement.
CGAGCTCATATCTGCACCATTTTCTGATACCCAGAAATAATGAATTTAATTACTCCAAACAAATTATGGACAGCAATACAGTGCGCCAAACCAAAATTGCCCAGGCCCAGATGGCATTCCATATGAGTTCTACAAAAAATATTTTCAAACATATATCCCCACTTCTGCTTGCCTCACTTAACCAAAGCCTGTTGGAAACGCGCCTCCTACCAGGAGGCATGAGGCCTTTACTGTCACACTCTACAAGAAAGGGGATAAGCTTAACTTAGCCAACTGGCGCCCCATTTCTCTAACAAACACAGACACCAAAATTTTAACAAAAATCATGGCTAACCGTTTAGGGACTGTAGCATCTGCCACCATCTCCCCAGAACAATTTGGTTTCATCCCCAGAAGGTCAATTTGGGATAACGTGCACTCCGTGGCTAATGCATGTCAGTCCACATCCTCAGGAGCACTGGTATTCTTGAACCAACAAAAGGCCTATGATAGAGTAAACTGGGAATACCTAAGGGCCTGCCTCCATCAATTCCGCCTACCCCCCGTTTCATCAACTGGGTGATGCTGCTCACGGAATCTGCAACAATGGCAGTGCGTGGCCCAGGCTTCCTAATGGAAGTAGTCCGCCCTCAAAGGGGCTTGCGACAAGGGGACCCCCTCAGCCCACTCCTATACAACTTCAGCCTTGACCCACTACTGCGAAATGTGAATGCCCAACTCACTGGGGTCCATGTGCCAGGCCAAACCCCAGTCAAGATGATGGCATTTGCAGATGACTGCGTGGTGGGGGTGTCTAATAATAAAGATGCATGCGCGCTTGAAGCTCTCATCCAGGAATATTTCGGGTAAGCAACGTGACACTGAACGCCTCCAAAACTGAAATCATCCTCCTTGGTCGGTTTCAGAACTGCTGGGCCCCAGCAATTAGTTCCCAACCCGGCCCATCTGCTCGCCCACGCCCACGCCTTTCTAACTCAAAACACACCACCCCACTGGTGCTCCCCTTCATGCCACGTCCTACCATAGGACTGGTGCGCCATCTGGGCGTGTGGATGGAGGCAGGCGGATACGCGTCAGCAGTAATGGAGGGCCGTATACTGGACAACGTGATGAAGCGAATCGCCTCTCTCAGAGCCCACCCTACTACACTCACTGGCAGGGTTGTTCTAGCCAACTCTATGCTCCTATCCAAAGTCTGGTTCGGAGCCCACGCCATCCCCTTCTCCCCAACCTTCTTCAAATCCCTGTATGCCTTACTGCAAGGATAGCTTTGGTCAGGCCGCCATCCACCAGTATGGCTAGAGGTCATGTTTGGCCCTCTTCATCATGGTGGCATGGGCATGCTTGACTTCAAAGCCCATGCTGCCAAGATCCTGGGCACCTGGATCGCGGCCGTCACTGCTCCAACAATCCCATCCCAACACTGGTCCTGCGCGGCCCGCTCCAACTTCTCCCGAGCCTTGGGCCTCAACAATCCATCAAACCCCCACTCCCTGATGAAATACCTCGCATCACACACATCGGCCACAGGTCCTCATGAGACTAAAACCCACTACAAATGAATCCTACTCTCCATGCAAAGCGCAGAGTGGAGAATTCGTATTAGCGGACATATAACCTGAAGAGGCCGCCCCTCTCCTCAGTTCACACAAGAGGTACAGGGGCTACCCATCCACGATGGCGTGATCCCCATTCGGCCCCATGTCCTATCCAGGGTGGACTACCTGGACGTGATGGACATCCCTTATTCCACTGAGACCCAAAAAACTATCTTGAAATACGCACACCATCCTCTGTTGCAGCCTCAAGTCCGCTCCCATGTGTGGCGCTGCCTGAGGCGGGTGTATCGTACAGCTGAGCGCTCTAACGCTTTACACTCATATTGTGTCGTGTGTGGCCAGTATGAAACGCTGTTCCACCGCCTGGAGAAGTGCCCAACCTCTAAAGTGATATGGCGCGAAGCTCAACGTCTGCTGGGCCAGGATCAAACGCATCCCTTCAGTCTGTCAAGAGATATGTTTGCTCTATCGATGGCCTCCTCTCTTCCACCCTCCCTCCATGCTTTAGTGGTTGCAATCGCCATGTGGACCATTCACACGATTGTCTTAGATGCCATCGCAGGTTCCACCCCACCCTCCCAGAAGCTGTCCACAGATTCTGGTCTCATTTGGTGGACCACTTTTAAGCATGGATGTTTGGATACCTCCCACCGCGTCACCGGCAGCTGGTCTCCTCCTGGTTCCCAGTCTGGTTCATCAAATCAGACCCCTTCCTCCACACGTGCTCAATAGTGGCTACGGCCCCTTCACACGTCCCCTCCCCCTCCCCATAAGTGGCGTTCCCGCTGGCAATAAGAGATAGCATCGCTTCTCTGGGGTGCCTCTCCTGGTACTAAGTTTGTCTTTCCTGAGTCATATTTGGAAGTGTCCGTCCCATGGTCGGCCTTCCCCGCAATAAATTAAAATTAAAGATGTCACCCTTCCAAGCGTTGTATGGAAGAAATGCCCAGCTGCCTTATAAAGCGCAGGCTATGATTTACTAAGCCTCCAAACCCCTGAAGTCACTATTTAAAGTATTCTCAATGAGTTTATCTGACTTCAGGCCCTGGCTTCTGAGAACCTACCTGCTACAACTAGTAGAGAAACAAATCGGTTAAATGACAAACATGAACCTCTGAACACCTTCCAACCAGGTGACCTAGTACTTTTCTACCACTATCAGCTGAGAGGTCATGATAACAAATTTGGCTCCAATTGGTCATGGCCTTAAAAAGTCATTTATTAGCAGGGCAACGAACACTCTATTGTAGAGGTTGTTCAGGTTAATGTAGTAAATCGTGTACATAGTCATTTTATCCATCCGTTCTCCCCCTACGCCAAGATCTAGAGGGAGGAGTTGTCAGGATTCCTACCCAGATCAGAGATTCAGATGAGTTGGATGACAGGATTTGAACCCAACCATTGAAATAATTAAAACCATTACTGGGGATAATCCTGTTGGGATTTTTGCCCATATTCCCAGCCAACTAGATTACCAGGGGTCACTAGGGGATAATTCCCTATAGTATAGTGAATTGGTTATCAGTTGACCCTTATTTCGGGGTAATAATGTTTGGTGAAATTTTAGGTAATTCACATGGGTCAGATCTTTTAGGAATTGATCCAGGTGAATGCTTAAGATCTCATTGGGTTAGAGTTGCTGATGAAAGATGAGCATCTGATAGTTGATCAATGATTAACTATAAGGTGTGCCTAATGGGATCAGTCAGGTTTTATCACCAACTGATTAGGAATTTAAGGTCAAGTTACAAGGCGAGTGATGTTGCCTGCAACTAGCAAATGAATCAGTTGGTTTACGACCTGCCTTAATGGGTAACAAGTCCCATTACCTATGCAGGTCGCTTGCCAAATATGATTGTTTTTCTGGGATCAAGAGGAAAACGTTAGGCACACGTTTTCTGACTCTTCCCATTTTAGGTCTTGAGGATGTCCAATGACGGAATCCTATCCAAGATGGGGAAGACCATCTCTAATGAACAATGATGGGTAATTCAATGGCAATGACTGCCGTTTCATCAATGAGGTGCCAACCAAGGGTTGTGCGCCAAATTCCCGATATGTATGCCCTAAAATTCACTTAATAAAAACACACTTTACCAATAATTAGTATAATACAAGATATACTTTACCAGAATCCATTTCTAGTTCTATTTTTCTTGAACGAAATTATTGCTGTGTGCTTTGATTAAAGACTCTTTAGGGTAAAGAGTAAGGATCTGAGTGTGGATCCAGAGAAGAGAAGCTGTGCTGAATTGGGTATTTCTGCCAACTGTGTGTCATCAAAGAGAAGATGTAAATGAGGATCTTAGTGTATCAAGGTAGGCGGTATAAGGAAATGAATCATTTTTGAGGACATCTTAAGTTATTTTGAGGAGGAATATTGGTCAAGCGTTGGACCCAATATTGTGCTCATTCAACTACAGTTATATAGTCTTCATACTAATATCAAATGAATACATATTATTATCAGACAATGTGGAGAATTTCACAACACTGAACCTGTGCAGTTAATCAATCGTAGGGTTATCAGCTGTAAACAACCAGCTAAACCCATAAATCTAAACAATTGGTGTTCACTACAGGGGTGTAGTTTAGTAAGATACTAAGACGCGATGCCATATAAGGACAAAATAAGCAAACTTTAAATGGAGTTGGCAACTGTCAACCAGAACGCCTTGAATTCAGCGGATCATTGAGAATTTTCTGGCTTGGAGGAGAGAGTTACCATGATCAAGGAAGGGGTTGAAAATGTTACTAGTTTTAGAAATGAGTTACTTGGAAAAGTAATGACATTGAAGAAAAAAGAAGAAGATTTAGTTCAAGAAGAATATTCTTGGAAATGGAACATGAAGCAAATCGCGTTCATTTAAAAGCATTCAGCGCAGATACAGAGAGGCTGATTAAGCAAGTCAAGGAGTTAAAGACTCACAAATGTGAATGTGAGGCATATGTGGTAACTGATGCCAATGAAAGAACTCATAGATATCAGTGGGAAAGATGACTACCCAAGAATTAGGACGCCTGCTTCCACAGCCATTTTGGAGGTGACTCCCAAAATTGCTCCTCAAGTTAGTTGAGTAGCCAAACCAAGAGTGGTGGCTAGAAAAAACCTTGGATGAATTTAAAGTGACACCAAAATTACCTACTTTCCATCAGGATAACGCCCCTGCATTTTTCTTATTAATTGATATGACAATGTTTGGATGTGGCGATTGTCAAAAGGCTTTTAAGGTGATGGATTTCCTGGCTACTAATTGCCAGAACCTAGTGTTGCCCCATCTAGAGGGGGACAGCTTGTCGTACTCAGAGGCCAAGGCTGCTAATATGAAGGAACTTTGAAGTCCCACATGCATGTCAAAGCGCAAGCAAGAATTTATGGGTATTCAATTCCATAAGGATGAATCCTTAGCAATTTTCACCTATAGTTTCTACCAAGAATTGTAGATTTTGGTTAAAGTAAAAGTGCTGTATGTTTTCAATGCCCAGATCACACTTCAAGTGGCCCTCCGGCTCTATCAAAATTTTCATCAAGTATTGTCCTCCATGTTAATGATGGAGATTACCACCTCTCAGATTGTGCATCGTTTGAAGATATTAGGAGCTACATTTGAAGCCCCTAATAGAAGTTTCAAATATAATCCAGTGTGAAATTCAAATAACACGACGGGGACTGATGGTTCTAAAGAGTTGAATAACCAAAATTGTCAGGAAATAAGCCCCAAAGAGTAAAAATAGATCAATAAGAAGGATAATTCTGATACCAGTGCGGAGGAAAGGGCATTTTGCTGTGCACTGCAAGAAACCTAAAGATTAGATTAATGTGGTCCATGTGAAAGAGTCTAAACCCAAACAGGAGTTATGAAAAGAGCCTTTGGCCTAGATGGGGGAACAGTCTAGAGCTGCAGAAAAACCTGTTCCTCCTGATATTATACACAAAGAAATTGACATTAGTAATCTATTTGTTGATTAGGATGCGCAGCATCAGTTATATCAAGTAGTCAATTTAGATGTGTACGAGGTAACAAGATCTGAGCAAAGGGGATTGACCCCAATATAATTAAGAAAGTTACTCAGCCATACGCATGACAACTGGCGGACAAGATTTGAGCCGCAGATAATCCAGAAGAATTAACCAAAGTCAAATTAGATGAGTCAAACCTGTCAATCCCCCTTAGTATGATCAAGGAATCATTTCCCAATTTATTGGCACAAATAATTCACACCCTTGATTTAGCTAATAATGCCAATATACACTCAGTAAATACTAATTTACAATACACTGAGTGTATTATAGTTATACTATTTAACTGAGTGTGGGTGAGGGCAATAGTTGACAGTGGAGCACCCATCAACATTGTTTTGACCAATCTGGTGAAGAGGATGAAGAACTCACCTAATTTAGAACACAAGAAAGAATACAGGACAGCTGGTCCAAATACTACCATCTCATGTAGAGCATGTAGTGCTCTACCACTTTGATTTTGGTCCTTCATAGTATCCACACCAGCAATAGTTTTGGCCAACTAAAACTAAAATTTTTGATTTAAATGGAATTTATACAGAAGTATGGAGTTAAATGTAACTTTGAGGATAATACGTTGACCATATTGGGTCAGACATTATAATGGTTTATCAGAAAGATGGGGAAGCTTCATTGACTAGGAGAATTAACTTCATCAACCAGATTTATAATGATGGCATTATCCCAATTTGATACCAACTGGTTGGCCGTAAGCGATGAGAAATGCCAACAGAAATCCTAGAAAATTGGTTAATTCCGCTGAGGATTAAGAATGCAAGAACCATACTGCCAGGATCACAGATAATTGTCAACATGGTTGACATTGGAGATACCATAGCTTCTTTATAGAGAAGTCAGAAGCCCATGGAAGAAGTCCAGACTAGAACCTTGGGCGGCTCCTGGAATAATTATGCCAGGCCATGAAGAAATTTGAGGTCTTCTGGTGAATTTTAGTGAAAAACAGATGAAGATTGAGAAGAATCAGATTGTTTGCGTTTGTCTATCTAATACTGATGGCTGAATTGAGGAAATTCCATGATTTTGGGACCCTCAATGAAATTGGATTACCAGCAGGAGTAACTGAAAATATAAATTTATTGGTCAATCAAGAGAAACTCGCTGATCTGAGGGATAGACAGCAGGAGGAGGTGCTCGAATTATTTGACAAGTATTGGGAAATATTCACCCAGGATCACCATGATTTGGGTTGCACAAGAGATTTAATTCACAAGGTCAATATCAGGGAAAATTTGCCGATCAGAATGATACTGATTCGATGGTTGAAGGCGGCTGAGGCAATAGTAGAGGAAGAAATTAGCAAATTAGTGAAGCACGGGCTTCTAATTCTGTCATAGAGTCCTTGGGTGAGCCCTATCCTTATCGTAAAGAAAAAGGATAACTCTAATTGGGTGGTGATCAATTATCTGAAGCTGAACAAAATTGTGAAGAAGGATTAGTATCCACTACCACAAATTGATGATGCACTAGATCAATTGTGAGAAGTGAAGTAAGTCTCCACAATGGATCTAATATCAGGATATTAGCAAATCAATTTGTCAAAAAAAGACCAAGAAAATTCCACAATTACTATTACGCAAGGGCTACACCAACCAACTAGGATGCCCTAAGATATTTGCAATGCGCCTGCGACGTTTCAGAGGGCCATAGACGCCATATTGAATGTCATAAAGTTGTCATGCATCCTGGTGTACTTGAATGATATAAATGTGCTAAGTAGAACGTTTATTGACCATTTTGACAACTTGGAGGAAGTGTTTAAGAGACTATCCGCGGCCAACCTGAAGATTAAGCTGATGAAGTGCCACTTTTAAGAAAGAGTTAAAATATCTGGGATTCATAATCAACAATAGTGGACTGCAGGTGCAAGCCTAGAAGATCAAAGCCATAGAGCGAATGCCTGTGCCAAAGAGTGTCCAAGGTATACAAGGGTTCCTTGGAATGGTCAGATACTATAGAAGATTCATTCATGATTTTGCAAGAATCACTGAGCCCCCTTCCATTTGTTGAAGGATCTAAAAAAAGGATTTGTTTAGATTGAAGAGGCCCAGAGATTCTTTGATGAATTTTGCCAATATTAAATATTTACTCGAATTAAAAAATATCTGAATTTCGATCAAGAATTTATATAATAAAACTGATGCTTCATTGATGGTGATCAGTGCCATATTGAGCCAAGTAGTGAGCTTGGGGACAAACATCCAGTGGCTTATGTGAGCCAGAGACTTTCAGCTGCTGAGAGGAATTAGACCGTGACTGAGCGTGAATGCCTTGCAGTTATTTACACCTGTAAACAATTTCAGGTTTATATTCATGGAACGCACTTCAAAGTAGTGAGGGACCACTTTTCATTGTATTGGCTACACAATTTATGATTCAGAAGGATGGCATGCTCGATGGGCACTAATGCTACAGTCTTATGATTATGCGATAGTCCACCAAGCTGGGGCTTCTCATCAAGGTGGTGATGGCTTATAACGGTTACCAATGGTCCAGGTGGTATACCAGCAAGAAGATTAGCTATTTCAGAGAATGGTCAACGAAAAATCAGGAATGAGCCCTAAGAAATAAGGTGTGCTTCAAAAAACAATGAAAACACTGAGACCATTATGGATAAGTTTTTAAGATGATCAATGGGAAGCAATTAAAATTCCCAAAGCCATTGGAACAAGCAGCTATCGTTCAAGCTGCTTAAAAGGTTGTCAGGCACAGTGGCCTGAGAAAAACGGTCAATCATATTTTCCAGTATTCTACTGGGAGTCCATCAACAACAATGTCGCAGATTATCTGGCTTGTTGTGAGGAGTGCCAGTTGCACAATCCGCATAAAAACATGACTGGATACTGACTGGTCCACTCAGAATTCGCCTGGCATATGGTGTCCATTGATGTGATGGGACTACTGACAATGAGCACAGGGGGAATCAAGTATATCATAGTTGCAACTAAGATCTGATGAGATGGGTGAGATGAAGGCCCTGGAAAAAGTAGATACTACCAGCACTTCGAAGCTTATCCTAGATCAAGTAGTATACTGACATGGATGCCTGCAGGTCCTGCTGAGCAATATTGGGACAAATTTCACGTCCCATGTGATCCTGAGGTTAAATGAGATAATGGGGATCCGAGGAGTTGTGTCTGTACCCTACCAGTTTGAGATGAACGGAATGGTGGAACGAGATAATTGAACACTGGCCGCGATTCAGAGAAAGCTGGTCACAGGAAGAACTTCTGCATGGGAAAACTTACCTTAGTTTGGTGATGTTCGCCTAAAATATAATTCATCATATGATAATGAGAAAAATGCCATTTAAGTTTCTATATGGAAGGAAGGCCGCATAGCCACTGATTTTATATTTGGTGGTGGAACCAACATTTGGGATGAGTGACAAGCAGTACCTGAACTGATTGATGAATATCCTGATCAAAATGCAATTGCAAGCATTCAATATGACATTGAAGGAAAGGATTCGAGAAAAAATGATGGATGATAAGAACTGACTGTTCTTATTAGAATAACGAATAGGCAATAGAGTTGCTATTATAATATGCATAGTTTCAGGAGATGAAAAAAGTTGGATGTATTGTGGTCAGGTCCATTTGATATTATCACCAAAATGGTGACAGATACCTACTTCATAAAGAACCTCTTGTATGGGAGGGTAGTAAATTGAGTCCATGCTAAGTACTTAAGGTGGTGGATCTATGAAAATAATAATTAAAAGGAGATCCTGAAGGACCGCTGAACCATTATATTGGTTATGTCCTAATGTTTTGGTCAAGTCTATAAAAAGGACCTCTAAACCAATATAGATGGTTAAGTCTTTAAAAAAAACCTCTGAATCATAGCAAATTGGTAGGTCTAAGTATACCTAGGAACCAGTTTGGTGGAATAAAATGAAAAGATGGACTGCTGAACTGAGAAAAGGTCAATTCTCATGGAAAAAAGAAGGAAAAAATAAAGGATTGATAGAAATATTGAAAAAATTAATATTATTAAAGCATAAAAAAGATATATTTTTATGATTTTTATTTTTGTATTAATTATCCTCAACTTGGGGATGATTACGCCTCTGTCACCTCTTGGGGGAGGGAGGATGGATCACAGTAGGAGTAAACAACCTGTCAAATCTATATGAGATCATATGCTAGCGAGGTCTATACCTACTAAAAATCAAGTTCTTTGAGCAGATGCTTGTCCCTGCAAGAAAGCGACTCTGGGAAGAGAGATGGAATTGTCAGAACATGCCAAATTTGGTACCCCAGATCAAGGAGGGAAGCAACAGAACAAGAAGAGGCAGTCAGCGAATAACCCCGAGCAATCCTGATATGGCACTGGAACAGGAAAATTGGTCTTGAGCGCTTGCTGATGGACTTCAAGAACAAAAAAGATATGGGCCATCATTAAGCAAGGGGTACTATTAAGGGTTGCAAAATATGCCCCTATTAGAGCCATCAGTGAAAGATACTGATGGGACGTACCAGAAATGAGATAGTCGTGCAGGGAGCAAATGGCATCCTGCAGATGATGACTATGAGCTTCTTGGAAGCGGAAGCAGAATGAGCGATGATTGCTAGTAGAGGCTGGAAGCTTTGTGGCCTGACTTCAAAGAACTTGGCCGGCAAAGTGAGGAGCATAGGCTGCAACGTTTTAATCTAAGATGTTTTTGAGATTTGAGAAGTTCAGAGCTATGGACAAAGCCTAAGTTACTTGGCTCTTAATTCTGCATAGGGTAGTTTGATTTGTTTGCAGTTTCAGATGGCTAGTTCAGTTGCCAAAAAATCTGGCTTGTAATACTGGCCAAGTCAAAAGAGGAACTCTGGAAGCAAATCTGATCTTGTGAGGAACGATTGATCAAGAACAAAGAGAAATGCTTCTGGAGGTTTGATGATGATATTAGGAGTATCTGCAAATGGAGCTGAGTCCAGGAGTTTTCAAGATATAACTTGGGAATCGATGACAGAGGAAGGATTAGTCACAAATCATATAAGACAATCGCTAACCTGGTTTTGTTGTGGTTGGTTACCATTTCTGGTAATTCCATGGAAAACTGGCCATGGGTACTTGCCTGGGAGTATGTGTCCTGGAAGGAACATAGAAGAGGATCCAATGCGCAGATCAACTCATCAGCTGGAAGAGCCAAAGGTCTTTATCAGACATTCTATTAAGCAGTTGTTGGTAATGTCACTCTAAATTTGACATATGAGCTGGAAGAGATGGGGATAACAGACTTATATGATTGTTGACATTATGCACTCTAAAATGAATTAAGCTCTTTTTTGGAGAAATTAATCTCAAAACTAATGGTATAAGCTCTCCAGAGAATAATTAAGAATGATATGAGCCAAGAGTTTATTACAAGAAATTAATAAGGCTAATTTAAATGAGCATTCTTAATTACACCACAAATGAACATTGATGGTAAGAATCTCCATTCAAGGACAAGGAGAAAATCAGGAAATTAAGGACGCTGAACCAAGAATCCCGAATATATCAGTGGGTCATATGTCCTGATGGGGGAAAACCAGTTCCCAGGATTAATATTGTCACAAGTAAATCTATCAGCCCATCATGATATAGGATCATGGGAACCATGCTATGAGTAGGCAATAGCAAGGAGGAAGAGGAAGAGAGCCACATACTGAAGGTCATCCCAAGCAGCTTTGAATACTGATCGGTTGTACTCATCTTGAATAAAAGAAGTATTCAATCAAGTGTCTGAAGCGTATTCTCCTGTCCCAATCCTTTTCTCACTAGAAATATAGGCAAGAGGGGGATGTGTTGGATTTTTTCCCCATATTCCCAGACAACTAAATTACCAGGGGTCGCTAGGGGATATTTCACTATAGTGAAGTGAATTAATTATCAGTTGACCATGATTTCAGGGTAACAATGTTTGGGGGATTTTAGGTAATTCGCCTGGGTAAGATTCATTGAGTAGTGATCGTGGTGAATGCTTAAGATCTTGTCAGGCAGAGTTCTCAAAGAAATAGGGGCATCTGATAGTTGATCAATTATTAATTATCAGGTGTTCCAAATGGTATCAGTCAGGTTTCATAATTAACCAATTGGGTCTTTAAGGACAAAGTTGCAAGGCGAGTGATTCCACCTGCAACTAGCATATTGATCAGTTGGATTGCAACTTGCCTTAATGGGTAACAAGTCCACTACCTAAGCAGATCACTTGTAAAATATGGTTGGTTCACTGGGATTGAGAGGAAAACATCAGGGACACATTTTCCAACTCATTCCGTTTTGTTCTTGAGGATGTCTTATAAGGGATCCTAGCCAGGATGGGGAAGACCATCTCTGATGAACGATGATGGGTGATCAATGTCAACGACTGCCATTTCATCAATGAGGTGCTAACCAAGGGTTGGGCGCCGAATTCCCACTATAAATGCCTTTAGAATTCACTTAATAAAAACACACTTTATTATTAATTAGTATATTACAAGATATACTTTACCAGAAAACCTTTCTAGTTCTATTCTTCTTTAAGGAAAAAAGTGCTGTGTGCTTTAATTGGAGACTCTTTAGGGTAAAGAGTAAGGATTTGAGAATGGATCCAGAGAATAGAAGCCGAGCTGAATTAGGTATTGCTGCCAACTGTGTGTCATCAGAGAGAAGCTTTAAACGAGGATCTTAGTGCAGATCAAGTTAGGTGGTATAAGGAGATAAATCCCTATTGAGGACATCTTATGTATTTCAAAGTGGAATAGTGGTCAAGTGTTTGACCCAATAAAAGTGCTTATTTAACAACAGATAGTAGTTTTCATACTATTATCAAATGAATACATATTATTGTTAGACAACGTGGAGAATTGCACAACACCAAAACTGTGCAGTTAATCAATTTAGGGGTTAACAAGTTTGTAAATTTCTCGGCGTCTGGGTCCGCTGTCACCAAGTTGGATTTGCAAAGGGTATTAGCCTCTGAGCAACCAAATCGAATGATATGAGGATCGCCAATTCTTTTTAAAACTTAATAATATATATATGGAGCTATGGCCTCTTATTTCTACCTTTATTTTAAATATACTCACAGACCTTTCTGCGTTCCTCTTTTCCTTATAAAAGACTATCCCCTTTTAATCTTCCATCAGGCTCTTTATACCTTGTTTCCCCAGCAGGATGCATCCTCATCTTGGTAATTTTCTTTTCTTCTTCCTTTTTTGAGTTGCTCTTGTTAGTATCAAATCTCATCGTAATTCCTCTTAATTTGCTAGATGTCCTCATTTTGCTCAATTATAATTCATGTATCCCTTTTTCATAAATCTTAAGACTCATCTCAATTCCCCTCCGATCTGCTGATATAGGTAGCAGATCATCCAGTCATATCAACTTCCTGACATTACTCCCCCTTTGACTGGGATATAGGCTCTTACTGTTTGTATGCTCAAAAAAACTTTGCGTGGACTCAGTTGATAATTTTTTCCGGCCAGTTCCTTAATTGTGTAGACATCAATGCCAGTCTTCTTGATAATCTTGAATGGGCTAACCCAAATATTGGAGAGCTTATTTTTTTGTCCAAATCCATGCTGGTCTTGAAAAAAACATAATCCCCTACAGGGAACAATGGAAGTCTGCTCTGGCACTTCTGGTCAGCCGCCTGGTCAAGAATTTTCTTAGCCAAACTGGTGGAGTAGGCTTTCATTTTCACCTTGATCAATGTATCTGTAAGTTGCTTCAGATATTGCTGAGGATTCACACCACCAGTGTCCTCTACACACGAATATAGCAAGGCGGGCAGAGCTGGATGTCGATCATACAGCAGTTGAGAGGGACTCTTACCAGTGGCAGAATGAAAGCTGATATTATAAGCGAACACAACAGTAGGTAGAAGAGCACTCCTTTTCGAAGGGCTGATCTATTATCAATTTATGGAGTATGTTCATTATGGTTCCGTTGACTCTCTCCACCATCTCATTTGATTCCAGATGATAGGGGGTGGTCAAAACCCTGCGAATTGACATCAACTCGTTAACTTTGGCAGGATATGCAAAGTAAAGTTGGTTCCATTGTCTGTCAGGATGAACTGCGGGAAGCCATGCCACTGTATAACACACTCCATAATAAACTTGGCAGTGGTGACCGCGCCCAAGTCGCTAATAGCCCTAGCCTCCATCAATTGGGTCAAATGATTGATGGCAACTATCATATACTTGGATCAATTGGCACTAGTCAGCAGAGGTCCCACTACATCAATGGAAACGGTGTTATGAAAACTAGGTTTCACTATTTGATAGGTGTCTTTTCTTGCAGAAAGATTTTCAACTTAACGCTGATGGCAACAGCTAACCATTTCCAATACATCATAATTCATGCTTTCCCAGAAGTATTGGGGTTGCAAAAACTCTAGCGTCTTTTGCAATCCTCCATGGCCTACAGCCCGATGAGCATCCATAATTTATTGAGGGTCTATTTGAGGTCTTAGGAAAATTCAGCGTCAAGTCTTCAATATGCTTGTATAATTCTTCCCCTCATACAAAGGTATTCTCCCTGAGTCCATCCAACACCTGTATCACCTGCAGCAGCTCATCCTGGTATTGGTTCGCCACTATCTTCTCATACATTATATCAGCTAGATCTTCTATGATAGCGACCATGGGCAATAGAGACAGTCAATCCGCGTTTTGATGTTTTGCCCCAAGTCAATGTAAAATCTCAAAATTGTATGCTTGAAGCTTCAGAGCCCAACGTGCGAGCCATCCTTATGGTTCACGCAGATTCTGTAGCCAGCGCAAGGAAGCATGATCCGTCACTACTTGAAATATTACCCCATGCAAATATACCCAAAATCGTTTGTAAGTGTAGATCACAGATAAATACTCCTGCTCAGTTATTGTGTAGTTTTGTTTATGACAGTTCAAGCTCTGACTACAGGTTGTGACAGGATGTTCCACCTCGTCATCATCCTTCTGGGATAATACTGCCCCAATAGCAGCTAGGGGTGCATCCATTTGTACTATGAACTGCTTATCGAAGTTGGGGTATTGCAAAATGGGTGCACTTGCTAACGTGGTACACAATACATCGAAAGCATTCTATAAAATTTTTCCAACCAATTGAAAGAAGCATTTTCTTTAATAGCTCAAAAGTGGGGCCCCAATGCAGCTAAATTGGGAATGAACCGTCAATAATACCCAGCCATTTCCAGAAACACCTGAATATCCCGTTTATTTCCTGGATAAATATCTTGCCTATTGCTTCCACTTTAGCAAGCTGCAGTTTAAGCCCATTTTAATCCACAATAAACCCGAGGTATTTCAATTGCTCTTTAAAAAAAATGGCACTTTTGAGGCTTAATTTTGATATTAGTGGCAGCGAGGTGCTGAAACACTTGCTCCAAGTGGGCCAGATGTTCTGTAAACATCCACAAAAACACATTGATGTCGTCAAGGTAAACTAAGATGCAGGACAGCTTTAATTCACTTAAAATCATATCCATGGCACGCTGGAACGTAGCCAGAGCATTACAAAATCCTTGTGGCATGCGCGTTGGCTGGAACAACCCTCTTGAGGTGATGATCGCACATTTCTCCCATTCCATTAATGGCAATTCGATCTGCCAGTACCCTGAGATCAGATCCATGGCGGAAAAATAGTTTGCCCCACCCAATCAGTCTAACGCATCATCAATCCATGGAAGATGGTAAAAATCCTTCTTTGTGACATTATTGATTTTATGATAGTCAATAACCACCCAATTCAGCCATCCTTTTTCTTTACAATGAGCATAGGTGATGCCTAGTGTCATGGAAACGGCAGAAGAGATTTAGACTGGCCTGCCATTTGGGATGCGTGAGCATCCAGAAAGCAAGCCAGAATGCCAGAGGCATTGTCAATTGTACGACTTGATATGGAGCCAGGAAATATGATACCACGTATTGGTGGCAAAATGACAAGGTTAGGTTTATCCTGACGGCAAACCATACTGAATATACTCCAGACCCAAGGGTTCTAGTAACAGGGGGGAACTACTGTGATATTTTCCACGAGATTCTTGGTTGTTAAGGCCATTTCGTTGGGGGTGGTAGAAGAGGCGGATTTTCTCTTGTAGTTGGCGGACATAGGGCCATAAGATCCCTGTATATGCTGCTGGAAGGTCATGAGAACAGGTTTGTAAATCCAAAAATATTGGACTTGTTAAAACCAATCGGCAATGGAGGGAAACATGGTAACCAAAAGGATTGGTAAGGCCACTCAGAGTGCGGAGCAGCAGACCACCAGGAGAATGCCATCTGTAATATGGTCAGAAAGAAAAAATAAAAATTTGGGGTTTTAACAAAATTTTATCTGAGAAAGAAAGTAAGAAATTTGACCAACAATTTTCTCAGTGCCATGCAACTGATTAAATAGTAGTTGATTGGGTAGTGACAAGGCATAGGCAGGATCCACAAATTTGACCTAACCAGTGAATTAGTCGGAAGTGGGGGGGTTTGTTCTCTGGAAACTGACATCACAAAATATGGCAGCAGGCCGAGTCTCTGTTGGTTCAACCTCAAACGTCTGGGCCAAGGCTCAACCACGTTTCCAATGGTTAGCACAATGGTGTTTGGCCCAACGAGTGATGGGAATCCCCAAGGCCATTCCATATAGGGATGGGACCATTTGGTTGGGAATGGGTTCAGGGCGGCCAACCCGCCTGCACTTGGTCATTTAACCATTTGTTCAGTTGACAGTAGCACATCAGGCGCAATGCCCAAATTACTATCAGAAGGCTTCAAACCCTCGTCAATGGCACCTGATATTTGTTCTACTGGTTTAGGAGTCAAATTGGAAACGTTAGGGATCCAGCTGATATCTCATTCTTCATGCTTTTATAGCCATTAGAATTCCGGCCATCAGCCAGATTGCCACCCAAATTATATCTGGCCGATTTAGTTCAATAATCTCAGTACATATTTCACTAATTCTCTGCAACAGTTCTGCCAAGGTGAGTGAGGGAATTGGAGGTGGTACCCGAAGTGGACGGGCTGTCACCCATTGCTCATCAACTATGTGAGCGAGATCGCCCTGGGTGATGAGGGGTACCGCCATCCTCTTTGGTGTCTTTTTATTTGGGAATGGAAAGATAGCCTGATTGAGAGCCAAAGGACACTCCCCAAGACTTACACCTAGGGACTGTTTGATGGCTCTAGCATCCCTTGATCAATAAGATTATCCACTTCATCAGAGACAACCTCTTCTGCTGCTCTAGAATGTCTAATAGGAAGTGAACAAATTGGAGGGTGATCCCCCATAGCAATCTGATGTACCACCCCTTGAGTGCACCCCAAGTCTTGATTGTCATTCGTAAAAATATGCTGATACTTTTCAAATAATGGCATAGCCTTATCTTGCTGATCCGCCAATAATCCTGTGAGTGCTTCCCACGGAACTACAGTCAGTATGCTGAATGAGGAGTGAGCCAGTAGTCCAAGATCTTCCCATGAGCCAAAGTCATGAATATAACGAACTTCCCCTGTAGGGACGAAGTGTAGGTAAGTCACCACTTGGTGCTGCCTGATCATTATTGTCTCCTTCTGTAGGTTCACGAGCAGCATTTTCACTTCCCCATTCCTGGGAAACAATAACCCTGGAGCCACATGTGTTTTGAGCCGCGAGTGCTGATGAGGCGCCAGGATTTCTTAAAGCCCATTAGGGACTTCAATTTCGAGCCCTGTCCCTATTATGCCCTGGTGTCCAGACGGTAAGCTCAAAGGGCGCGTTTCTCAAAGCGGGATGCCTTTGTACTCATATATCTGGTTGGGGAGGATCTTGGTCCACCAACTCAGTCACTGGTATTGAACAGGAATTACTCCATCACTGTATGCTAGATTGACCTGACTGGAGTGGACTGGATCTGTTGGGATTCCACCAGAGGAAAAATATACTGGAATCTGTTGCCAAAACATAGTAAGGGATTCTTCTGCCATATTTATCACAACGCCAAATTTCCTCATGAAAGCCACACCGATTAACATAATGTAGTGGTTATTTGGCAAAACTACCGCCGGAACAGACACCTGGACTGACCTGAATCATAGAGGCAACGCGCTATATGCTCCTTCTGACATAGTGCTATGCGTTCCCGCCATCCCATATACTACTCAATGGTCCACATCTGGTTTCAACATAAGCTTAGCCACTAACTGGGTGGAGACTATGTTCACAAGTGCTCTCATGTCTATGATAGCGAGTATTTTTGTGTTTTGAACGAATATGTCACAGTAAGTAAATTCCAAGTAAGAAGAACCATCAGTTTTTATTACTTGTACATTCAAGGGCTTTGTGTTACTCAAAAAGGAGGAAATGCCCTAGCTGACCTGAGGATACTCACTAGCAATTTTCTCTACCAGAGTAGCTACAATAACCTATACTAAAGGAGCGACGTTCAGCAAAGAATCCGCGTTGCTGGTGCCAGTCTGTTCCAGTATCTGCCACACATATGGCTTCTGAACATCTTGGCGGAACTCAGCCTGATTGGGCAAATTCTTACTCTCAGAAGCAGAAGCAGGGGTATCCAAAGAAAGCTGCGGGTTAACAAATTGTCCGATTGAGGGTCAATTTCTACTAATAAAGTTGTTTGGCAAGCGTTAGGGACAAGTAAATTGAGCTTAGCAGAGATAGAGCATCCCATCTCTACTCTGCTCGAGCTTTTCCCTGCTCAGCTATCTTAGTTGGCATTGCATACACTTGTGGTTTGCTAGGACAATTGAAAGCATAATGCCCTCTTTGTCTGCACTGGAAGCAAGTGTTCATAAAAGGTGCACATATATAATTTGGACTGGAAGGACCATGTTGAAAATTGCTGGTAAGGTTCCAGGGTTGCGGTCAGACTGGTGAAGAGTACATGAGCTGGAAAGGGTCTACTGACTCACATGAGGGACAATTAGTTCAAGCGGCTGATAACCCAGTCGCTGCGGCCTATATTCAGAAAAGGATGGAGCAGGGCAACGGAGGGTTTTTGGGCTATGTTGGGGGTGCTGTTTGTGGCAGAGAGTCAACTTAAGGCGTTCATGATTTAAATGATGCTGGTATCCCCATCCAACACATGGGACATAGCGTTATATAGTTCCTGATATGATTTGACCACCACCATCATCGCTATACCTACATCCTCAGTGATTAAAATATTAGCCCCAAGTAGAATGTGAGCTTCCCTCCAAAAACTGCTTGGCAAATTCTGACAGGGTCTCATTTTGGTTAAACTGTATAGTCATAAATTTGGCTTTCCATTGAGACATCTTGTTAGCACCTCCAAACAGCTGGATAACAATCACTTTTACTTGTGCGTAATACACTGAACTATTTGGAAGATAGCAGGTCACTTGTTCAGCACTTTCCACATCTAAAGCAGACAGCAACAACTTTGCTTTTTGTTGATTGGTAGCCCCTTCCACAGAGAATTTGAAAAGTTTAAAACAACCGTGTAGGTTTCTGTTAAGACTGAAAGGGGGTAACTTTTTGATATGGACAAATTCACTCAGCTCTCAGGTTCTGCTGCAAGGGGCAGGCGAATTAGTTTTGGAGTGACTATGGGAACCATCATTTGGGGAATTATTTTGCCACCGGCCAGATTAGCTTGAACTTGTCAAAGCAGAATTGGAAGAAGTGGTGTTACTTGGGGGATCCATTGCACCGCCTGATGGATACTCGTTTGCTGATCCATAGCATTCTTCCCCTGAGTCACCACTAACTGTCCCATTTTCCCCAGCTCTGGTACACCCCTCAAACTGTTTGATAATCAGCTGTTCTACAATAACCAAAGCACATATACACCATCCTTCCTAACATTCTTGTTGCAGCATGTCATATTGCTGTTGCAATTCCCATCGGAATTCCTTTTCTTCATTCAGTGTTTGTTCCATAGTTTGTAATTGCAAAAGAACTTCCTCAATTATATTCTGCAGGCGGGTTTGTTATTGTCTTGAATTTTCTACTTGCTGGTTGGCATTGTTTATTTGGTTAGCAAGGGATGATCGTTCCTGCACTGATTCCTCATTGGCCCATCAAAGGGTATCAATGCGCTCTTGCAGGTCCGCATACTCTCTTGTCTCACCAATAGGAAGAGGGGAGGCTCGTTGGCACTCCACCTGACTAACAACTTCTAGTTGTGTAACTAGACGAATAAGTTGGAGATACTCTGTAGATGTTGACCAAAATAATAAGCAGATTTCTGATGTTTGTAGGGTATCCCATTTGATATGGAGTTGATCTAATTCCGTCAATAGAGAGCTGACATGGGCTGCCGCTTGCAGTTCCATCATGGTCATTCTTTCCTTGAGCTGAGCAATCACAGCTTCAAGAGCTTCCACCAATTTTGCTAGCTCTGTCATACAGCGCTCAGTATTGTTCTCCAAGGTTATTACATCCTGAATCCACTCCGCTGATAGGCCATGCTGTTCCAGTAGTTCTCTTATTACTTGAGGTAATTCTGAGTTTAACTGTGGTACTAGAAAATCCAATCGATGGGGAACATCCCCAACACAAGGATCCATCTGTGCCAGCACCCCTTATATTTCCAAAAATGAACAATTGAGGTGGTCAAGCAGGAGGTGAGTATCGTGCTGTTGTGCTTATGCAAACCGTAATAAATCTCTGATTTCAATGTTATGGTGAGCCAAGACATGCAGTAGCTGGTGAATCGAAGGTTGCACATAAGCAACTAAATTCCTCAATTCCGTGGGTACAGATGCGGCGAATTAACCCTATAGTAGTTGCATTCAAGTAAGACATGTATAGCGCATATTGATTCTTTTAATTGCGTTGGTTATAGAACAGACTCAGGGCATTTTCCCCAGTCTCATCATTATATAGGCAATACCCGCGCAACAACCATTCCATAATAATTCTCAGTTGTCGAGGAGTCACATTTTTGGAGTGTCCATGTTGGTTAGTCGTCAGCTCTGGGAAATTCTTGAATTGCACAGTAATCATAATTTCATCATCCCCTGGTTCACTAACAGTGTTAATGTTGGTTCAGAGTTAGGTGTCTTGGGCTTCTTCAGCATACCATGCTCAGAAACTGATCAGGTTATGTTGGAACGAATGAGAACTTATCATTGTGTTTTCCCAGCTATAGTTTCTAAGTGGCCCCCTGTAGTGAGTACCACTGTAAATTTCTCGGCGTCTGGGTCCACTGTCGCCAAGTTGGATTTGAACAGGGTATTATCCTCTGAGCAACCAAATTGAACGATATGAGGATCGCCAATTCTTTTTTTAAACTTAATAAAATATATATGGAGCTATCGCCCCTTATTTCTACCTTTATTTTAAATATACTCGCAGACCTTTCTGCGCTCCTCTTTTCCTCATAAAAGACTATCCCCTTTTAATCTTCCATCAGGCTCTTTATACCTCAATTCCACAGCTGGATGCATCCTCAGCTTGGTAATCTTCTATTCTTCTTCCTTTTTTGAGTTGCTCTCATTTGTATCGAATCTTGATGTAATTCCTCTTGATTCACCAAATGTCCTCATTTTGCTTGATTATAATTTGTGTATCCCTTTTTCATAAATCTTGAGACTCATCTTGATTCCCCTTCAATCCACTGATATAGGTAGCATATTGTCCAGTCATATCAACTTCCTGACAAGCCTTTAACTATTAATGAACCCATAAAATTTTTAACAATTCCTAAAAAATTCCAGCCCTCTAGATATCAAGGGACAATTCCTCACGCAATTTCGAAGCCCTAGTATTGGGGTTTAATCCCAATCTATGTGGCAAACGAATTCAAATTTATAATGAGAATAGATCTTGCTTAGTATGCATAAGATTGACTGAGAAAAATTCCCAAATACAATGTTTTTAAAGAAATAAACTTTACTCTCTCTTTTTGCCACTTTAAGTTAAATTGGCCTTCCTCTATTTTATTTAGTAAGTAGTACTATTTAGGATTTACGATTTCAGAGATGTTAACCTGAGGCAAGTCTTTCCAGTCAAGGAAAGCAAACTACGTTTAATCCAGCACCCTGAAACTTTGCATTTCCGGGCCTATAAATTAAAAAGGGACAAGTGTTTTTACCCTTGGTCCTGACAGGGAGGTTCTGCGGTTCCAAGAGAGGTTATCCTTAGAGTGATAGATAATTTCAAAGTGACTTCTTAGAGTACCCTATAGTGAGCACCATTCTTGGCATTTCTACTGATATTAAAGCTGACAAGAAGTAGTTGGTTCATTCACAAGGACCTAACTTAATACAACGGGCTTTACCAGCTTAAGGATGGTTTATAGGCTTAAGGGAACATTAATCCTTAAAAATAAACAGAAGTATAAGATGTTAAGTCAATTAATTGAATCATAGTACTATAAAAGTACTAGGAGAAAAACAAGGATTATGATGAGTCTTATGCGATTACCATGTGTAAGGTGGAAGTAGATTTAGGAATGTAAGAGATGATGGCACAGTCCAAATTCTGAGTTGGAATAGATCAGGCTTTATCTTCCAAGGCTGGACTGAGATCAACAATGAGCAACATAATTAGTTTATCATTGTCTGCTATCAGGAAGCCATTGGATAGTATGGCATAATAGATGGCATAAGATTATAAAGGTGAGAAAAGGAGAATTGAATTATTGAATACAACCACATACCTAAGATCAAAATGATACTAAGTTGGTTAGTGCACTCTTCCTTATTTCATTAGCCATTGGAGCACTAATGGGGTGATATATCTGTATCTTGTTTGGTCATGGATCAGCATTTTAAAGTGAGAGACTTCATGCTTTAAATCATACTGTTAATGATGATTTTGGGCCTAAGGCCCAATAAAATTTAAATCAATAAATAAAGAAAAGTCGCTTTTGTTTCCCATAACAATAACATCAGTTACAGAGATTTTATTTAAGTAGATAGATTTTAATAATCACACAGGTGAGATGAGCGAATTCTATAAAACCCAACAAAACTGGGAAAAAGTCATATTGGGCAATGGCCAAAATGGTGCAACTAAGGGCAAAAAACGCCCTGGAGGGGGACCGTGAGCCAACGCCGCCAAAAAAACCCAAACCCAAACACCGCCAAGGTTTGTGGAGTTTACAACAAAACAAAACCAACACATGGAGAGACAAAATGCACGGCCCCTATCAAAAGTGGAACATGGGTTCCAACTTTTCTTAGGGGGGGTCGATTCCCCAACTCTGTGGGAAAAGGTAGGTGAGGCACAGGCCTCCCTCTTTCCCCACGCGATATACATTACCACCCACACCATCCACCGCGGCTGAATTGATATGAGCTTAAAGACCAAAGAGGATGCAGATGCCACAGAAAAAGTCTGCCAAATTAGTCCTCCCTGAGGGCAAATGAATTGTGTGCACCACGCTCAACAGATGGAACAAAGTAAACACTTTGTTCATCTCGTTCAACTCACTTCCCACTAAACTCCCCATAAGCTAATTGAAGACAAACTCTGGTTTAGCCTTCAAAGCTATGGATAAATAAAACAACTCAAACTACAGCATTTCCACCTGATGCTGAACCTGTGCACAGGAAAGGCAATCGCTGTAATTGACCTGGTCCCCAACGTGGCTGCAAATTTAAACTAAAATCCCACACACCGCGGTATTCCACCTCCCAGACTGGGGAGTGTCAAAACCTTACTGCATCACACCGGAATGCACACCACCCATCTGCAACCACTGCACTGCATGGGGCACAAGGAGCATGCGTGCCCCATGAAGGAGGGCATCATGGCCCTGGACTTTTGTGATGACTCTGTGGACAAAGATGAGGAGTCCTTCAGAAGAATGGTCAACGCCAACCATGTTTTCCTCTATGGAGAGGACAGAGTTATGTCCTCATCAACCCAATCTCACCCAAAGTATGCAAACAGGTGCAGAAGGCCCTCAAGCGGGCAGCGGCCAAGGCTGCATCTCTCATGTTCTCCTCCATCGACCTGAACCAAATCCAGATGGACAGAGAGGAAATTGGCCGAACCAGCCAATCAGAAACTAATTCCCAAGCTGGAGCAACCATGGAGGATGTGATCCAAACCAAACAGTCAGATTGGACAACCCATATAGAAAATTTTCTCAAGCTAACAGAATCACCGCGTGATCCCAACCAAATAAACTTACCTGGACATTATGAATTCACTATGGATGAGCCAACAGGGCACAGAGCGCCAAAATCAAACCCTGAAACATCGGAAGCCAATCAGAGCACCAACTCAAATCAACCAAAATCAAATGCAGGAAAGCTTAATATAATCCTCAAATCTAACAATATACACATGAAATCATCACAAGGTAAGGAGTTGGAAGCCTCGGAGTGGACTGGCCCAATCACATGGAGCAAGTCCAAGGCAATGAGCGGGGGACTAAGGCTGGAAGGCCTGCCCAACCACTCCTGAGGCGCCGCAGGAACCTCAGTGTCAATAGGGATGCTAAATATCGCAGGAGCCAGGGCTCAAGTTTCCTGAGCCAAAAAACTGGACTTCCTGTGCAAGCCCCCTGAGGACATCATGGCCATCCAAGAGACCCACTATCTACAGGGGGAAGAGAGATCCTGGGTGGCCAGGGTCTCACCATCCCAGTCAATATGGACATCCCACCGTGGGGTGGTATCCATAATAATAATAATAAAAATAAAAATTGTAGAATCCTCATCGCACTTAGATGGCTGCATCATAATTGCAAGGATTGCAAACCAAGAGGTCACACTATTGATAGCCTGTATCTACACACTGTGAACCACATCAGAGCAGAAACAATTCCTTAAATCCATCCTGATGCTCAACCTCCCCACTAGACACTATCCTGTTGGGCGATTTCAACTGTTGGGATGATCCCACTATGGACTGATGGCCCAACCCCAGGGGATACCCACCGTGACACTACAAGTTCCATGCAATGAAGGCATCCCTTGGCCTGTATGACACCCCCCCCCAGAGCTCTACTCCTTCCCCACGTGACCCACCCCAGCATACATGAGGGTATGCACATCTCAATGAGCTGCATCGACCACATCCTCGCGCTGAAATCCTGTCACTCATTCATTAATAACTTCACCACAAAAAAATTTATTTCTCCAACTATTGTCTAGTTTTGGTGCAGTTCATGCCAGCCAGGACTCAAACGCAGATGACGCCCTAGAGAAACTATACCCATAAGATATAAAACTCCCCATAATTTCTGAATGGGTCAAGCATGAAGCCTTGAGCCCAAAATTCATTGCCACGTTTGCATTGGATTCCATTGAATCTTGAGAAAAATTCAAATCTGAACTAATAAACAAGAGTAGCCATATCGCTTTGTGCAAATACACTGCAGATCTTGCCATGTTTAGATGCACCCTGGTGGAACTAGACCAACTTGAACTCAAATCTCCGAAATAAGGATATAGCCTGAACTGGGGGCGCAAATGGGCGGCAATTTCTGCCCACCTCAACGCTCTCATCCATGAACACTAACACGGAACCAAAGTATCATGGAAAGGTAAGCACGTAAAGAAGGCGAAACCTGCTCGGTGTTCTTCTTCTGCCAATACCACTCCAGAGGCAACCTGTCCCAGTGCGCTCAGGTCTGCAAAGCTGACAGAACTGTGGTAACCAACCCAACAGAGGTCAAGGCAGAAATCTACCACTATACACCGAAAACTACTGTGACACCCCACCTGACCCCCAAAAAATAAAAAAATACAATCTGTCTGAATACAGAGGGCACCGCTGGACTATAGTCTCCTAAACCTGATAACGCAGGAGGAGCTCTGGAATATAGTCCGCTGTGCACCACTTAGGAAACTCCCAGGTCCTGATGGGATACCATACAAATTTTATAAAAAATACTTTAAACAGATCGCCCCCCCTCCTCCAAGCTTCTATGAATCAATGCTTGCTGGAGACCCGTCTCCTCCCAGAAGGCTAGGACTCCTATGTCATTACCCTATTCAATAAGGGCGACAGAATGGACCTGGCCAACTGGCGCCTAATAGAACTCTCAAATACTGACACTAAACTACTCACAAAAATTCTAGCTGCCAGAATGGGAGCACTAGCCTCAAAAGCCCTATCACCCAACCAATTTGATTTTACACCGGGGCACTCCATCTGGTCTAACATACACTCCATCATTAACATATGCCAATCCAAAGCAGCGGGTGCTCTGATATTCCTTGGCCAGGAGAAGTTGTATGACCGCGTTGGCTGGCCATACCTAAAATAGTGCCTACATGCTTTCAATCTCCCACCCAGGTTCATCAACCGGGCAATGCTCCTCACAGAATCCGCATCAATGGCGGTATGTGGCCTGGTTTCCTGACTGACAGGATTACCCCATGCAGAGGGCTCAAGAAAGGGGACCCCCTCAGCCCACTACTGTACAACTTCAGCTTTGACCCACTCCCCCGCATTGCCTACTCACGCCTCAGGGGCATAACTGCGGTGGGCCAGCCCCCTGTCAAGATACTAGCCTTTGCAGACAAATGCATAACAGGTATAGCTGACAACAGTGATGCCCGACAGCTGGAGAGCACCCTAGAGGAATACTCCACGGTAAGTATTGCATCACTTAATATATGGAAAACCAAAATTATTTTACTTGGCAAATACACCTCCAACTGGACCACATCCCTCACCACACACAACCCAAGACACAAAAACTCACTCGCCCTACCCTTTGCATTACCCCCACCACCCCTGTCCGCCATCTTGGGATATGGTTGGAAACTGGGGGTATGCAAGTGAGATGATTGAAAACAACCTGCTACAACGGGTATCCAACATAATCGCCTATCTCAAGGGTAAATCCCCTAGGTTAACGGGGTAAGTGGCGGTAGCCAACTTGCTCATTCTCCCAATACTGTGGTTCCCCACACATGCGATCCCCTTCTCCCCCACCTTTATAACGTTGCTTCATGTGCTCATCCAGGGATGGCTGTGGCCTGGATCCCGCCCACCAGTTCGGGTTGGAACGCTGTATGGTCCACGCTCCAGCAGGGGCATGGGCCTGATAGATTTTAAGCGCCACGCCAACCGCATCCTGGGCACCTGGATAGAGGAAGTGCTAATCCCAGACCCCCCACAACAGCACTGGTCCAGGTCAGCGAGGGCCAACTTCGCGCAGGCACTCAAAATACCTAACCCACACCATCCTTCCAGCTTACTAAGGTACCTTGCTAACTCCCCCAACGCAACGTGCCCACATGGAACCCCCATCCTCTTTTTAAGCGCCTCCTCTGAACCATCCTCCGCATAGGGTGGACTGTTGCTACCACCAGTACAGTGCAGGGAAGGGGACGACCCAGACACCTTTCATGTTATGAAAGCCGGAAGACCACCCCACAAAGATACACTCACCACGACCCTGTCCATCGCCAGAGTTGATTACCTAGATGCTTTGGATATCCCCTATGATCTAACCACACAAAAGGCAATATGGAGGATGACGCACCATCCACTCCTCCAGCCGAGGGTGAGGGCCAACGCCTGGCGCTGCCTAAGAAGTACTTACAGAATTGTGGACCACACCCACTCCCTCCATGCAACTCGCGCCATATGTGGAGGAGAGGGCTCCCTATACAACCGCCTAGAAACCTGCCCCCCGTCCAAAGCCATATGGTGAGAAGTCGCACGCCTGCTCAAGATCCAAGATGGCCAGTATTTCTCTATATCGAAGAGCCTCCTCACAATCTGACTTATTCCCCAATCCCATCCACCCTGCGCTGCCTATTGATACCCATTGCAATGTGGACGATCCACACTATTGCCTTGGATGCATTCAAGGGCACGGTCCCTACCATCCATGAGGTTGTCAATAGGTTCCACGTCCATTTACTGGAGCATTTCCAAGCCTGGCTCTATAGATATATGAGGCCAGGACAACTGAGACTCATAAACTCATGGTTCCTGCTCTGGTTCCTTCACACGTACCCCTTCCTTCACACCTGCTCCATAGTGGGGGCAACCCCCGTGGAGTAGAGCACCAATCCTCCCACACCTGGAGGTCCCATCTGGCAACAGGGGTGACCTGTGCACCCCGGGGTGCCAAATCAAACCTAGTCATTTCTTTTCTTCTCCCCATCCACCATTTCTACACACATTTTGGTAATGCCCATCCCCTGGTCAGCTTGCCTCAGTTAAATAAATAACAAAATAAAGAAAAGTTAAAATAAGGCAAAGTAGTAATTATATTGTAACATGTTCCACGGCTTCACCTAGACTAGAACGAAGCTTAAAAGTCCTTGCTTTACAAGACCTTTGGCCCCATATTTTGATCATAAAAGAAGGATGGGTCCAATTATGCTATGATAGATTATTAGAGGCTCCTAATGTTATGAGAAGGGACTTCTATCTTTACTATTAATTAACAATGACTTGGATCGTTTGGGAGGCGCACAATAATTCTATGCTTTGGATCTAATGTCTGGTATTGGAAAATCGAGTTTTCGAAAGTTAAACACTAAAAATTTGCAATGATATGACCTAAATCCTGTACTAACCCTGCCAGATGCCCAAGGGTTTAAAGCCCCCGCGACCTTCTAGTGGGCCATGGACAGTATATATGGAGATTTAAACTTCTCCTGCACTTTATTATATATGAATGATAAACATCTTTTCTAAAAACATTTAATGACTACCTGCATCTTATGGCAGAAATCTTCTGCTAACTCAACAGGGCATATCTAAAACTAAGCTAAGAAAGTGAAACTTTTTTAAGAAATTAGAGTATCTGATTTAATAATTACAAGCAAGGCTTATGGCTCCAGCCAGCTTAGGATGAAGCAATTAAAAAGGTAAAACAGGCAAATAAACTCAAGACATTCAGCTTTTCCCTAAAATGTTTGTTACTATTGATGGTCATTAAAATTTGGGAAATTAGAAAGCCTTGATTTTCTGTCCTAAAAATGGTTTTTAATTTGATTGGACAGAAAACTGCCAGTCATCCTTTGATAAAGAGGGAACTTGCCTCACCAAAATGCTGATAATTTTGTAACCAAAAATTCCATAAACCTTTTAACATTATAATGTACGTATCACTCATTACCATATGGCAGAGTTATCTAAAAACAATGATGATGGTGCTAAACACCTGTGTCTTACTGTAACAAAAATGTTAGATATATAAAAAGAAATTAACCAGTGAATAAGACAATTACGTAGAAATATATTCTTGTAAACAATTTTGAGTTTATGTTCATGAAGTACATTTGAAGGTAATAAATTACAATGTCTCACTCCAATAAGTGCAGAATAAAAGGGAGCCTGAGGTGCGGCTGTCCAGATAGGCTTTAAAGTTACAGGCCTATGATTATAAATACATTACCACCACAGCATGAAACATCAAACCTCTGAAAGCTTATTTTACTGACCAAAGTATCATTATCAACTTACCTGGCATATAGTTTGTTTATAAGATGTTGAACAAACATTATGATAAAAACCAGAGGAGTTGCAATGAGTATTGGAAAAATGAGAAGAATTATTATTATCAAAAATGAAAAACACTTTGGAATATCTAATGAGCAACAATGTTTAGTAATAAGAGCAACAGAATAAAAAGATCTAATTGGTGGGGCCAAAAGGTGACAGGGCATGAGCTATCTAAGGAGAAGTTTAAGCAGTTGAAGCAACATTATTGGCAGTTTATGAATTTCAATATCCTCTGAAACCATCAATTACTGTAAGGAATGTCTAGCAGAAGCCCCATACCAGAAGGCCACCTCAAATCATTTTGTTAACCTTATTTTTCCTGTAACATCACCTCGATCAATGTGATAGGCCCCATGCCTAATAGTTTTGGGCAATCCAAATACATCATGGTGCCAATTGACCACCTCACTATGTGGTTGGAGGTCAAAGCTAATAAAGACTTGGGAGTCATGACGTCATCTAATTCATATTGAAACATCATTTTCTATCATGGGTGCCCACAATCCTTTAATGTAGAATGTAACCAAATTAAAATC
Organism: Massospora cicadina; assembly: GCA_022478985.1. Taxonomy (NCBI): domain Eukaryota; kingdom Fungi; phylum Entomophthoromycota; class Entomophthoromycetes; order Entomophthorales; family Entomophthoraceae; genus Massospora; species Massospora cicadina. Next base: position 5,295 of record JAKSZP010005836.1, on the reverse strand, counting down.
TCAAGTAAACCCAAAGCAAAATGATCTGATGAGTATTCAAGGGGTTCTGTTGACGCTCTACCACCCTAAAAACAATGTCACTATGGGACTGGAAAACGTAACTTTTGTTAAAATCTTGAAGTAGCTATCTACAGGAAATCCATCTAATTAAACCTCTTCTTGTCCTCTACCATGTTCTCCTATGTTGTTGCATTCAATTTTTCTGCAGAGAGGTCGCAGTATGGAAATTATTCTGAAAACATTACTCTTTAGCTAAAATTTATATTCTTGATTCCACAAAAGAATATGTGACACATTAAAACATTTAGAGATCACACGCGGACTTTGATCCAACTGCATAGTGAAGCATACTCTAACGCGCTTTCTTGAATAACAAAGTTACAAAGAAAGACAAAAGAATTATCAAACATTACTCAGCTTCAACGTGGGAAGTTAGTTTTATACTTAGAAAACCTACAGTTTTGTAAGGACTAGCCAATATACATATTTAAAAACTTTTAAACCATAAAAATTATTTCTACAGACGCTTTCACCTTGAAACATCTACAATGGGACACCTTATAAGCTTAAGTGCCAAGCTCCTTATTTTTTAGTACTAGATGGTCCCAACCCGAGGGGGGGATTCATCAATGTGTGCCAAGCTCCTTATTAAATTTAGCGTAATGCAGGCCTTAAGGCGACCAATTCTCAGTAGCCTACTTACCACCATCAAATCTTTGTTATTCATGTCTTCACGTGGGTTTTAATATTTGATTTGTATAGACAAAAAAAATTACCACCCACTTTTTTATTCCAAAATTTGATTATTATTCTTATAAATGCTTTCAATTGTTACCTCGCATCCATGAAAGTGTATATTGTTATCATTAATTTACTCCAATAACCTCAGCCTCACACCAGCGTAACCTTATATCGCAAAATACTTTTAACTTACTAGCTCAAAGACTACTAAACTCATCATTAGGTTTTGATCTTATGCTTTTGTTGATTCTCAAACGTCTTAGCATATTAGTCCAAGAGATAAAATTTGTGAGTCCAAGGCCCATAGCAATATGCATTCAAGGCTTTTCTTAATATTTTTTCAGTTAATCCCATAATCTGATGCGCTGATAATTCACCCTTTTTGCGTCATTGGAGCTTATGATAAACAGAGAGTATATATAGAAAGTACTACATGCAGAGATAGGATAATACTGGGTTCTATTAGTTTTAATCCATAATGCCACCACGCTCCTGATGTACTAAACATGGCAGAAATGATATTACAGGAAACGAAATACCATGAAAAACCTGAAAATTCTATACACTGGCAGTACTATTAAGACTACATAGAGTTAAGGACTTTTTATAAAAGCGTTTACAGCAAAAACCGATTTTTCAAGAATATTTATATTCTTATACAGTTGTACCTATTGTAGTGCACAAAACTTGTGCCCTACTGAAATTTAAAGTTGCTGTACAATTTCAACAGATTATAGCTACTTTATAGTATGTCTATTAAAATCAGTGGGATGCTGTATAATGACAAAGTTCTATTTATAAATTTTTAGTAATGGATTCCATAATAGAGAACAGATTAGGGTATAAGATTGAGTATAAGATCCCTGAGTAAACTCATATTACAGAAAGTAATCTTGATGAGCTGCTCAGATTTCTGAATTTATATAATGATAGTAATACAAGTAACAACATATGATATTGTTAAATTATCTATTAGTAAACCCCATTATATCTTTATACCCTTTAAGAGAGAGTTCTCTATTTACTCTACTAATTATGAAATCTGTGAACCTATAGCATCTCTATGGAGAATTACTAACCTTGCTGACACGCCTGTAAACTCTAATTCTACTAAAAAGCTCATTATTTAAACACTTATCTTATGCTTCTCTTCATATAAATTTTTGCTCAAATATAATCCGGGATGCATTTCTTCCTTAATTTCCTACTATCAGGGTCATGGTACTGCCATGAAAATCATATCAAGAGGACTTAGTGACATATAGCATATTAAATTTAAGTTTATTTCTAGCTTAAAAAATAATTTCTAATTTATAAAATCATGATTTGGGTAACAAAAAAGCACTAATCTTTATAATTACTTGATTAAGTCTGGGCAGGTCTCACTTGGTTAGAAAGACACAATGAGATCCTATTATGCTAAACAGATGTTCTTTATTGGAGATCCATTAATGAGGTATCTTTCAGTCAAGAATGTATGTACCATTTTAGTTAATATTTCTAAATTTAGATATTTAGGTAATAAGACAGATTTAATTTGGTAAAAATTATAAGAACCCTTTAGCATTTCAATTAATGAACTTATAATATTTAAGCACTGTCAGGTTCAACTCTTCAGATATATTTGGAGTCAATTCTCTTTAGATCTATATACATATTGAAGAAACTTCACATTGGCTTCAGATTTCAGTTGCACATGGTTTATGATAAAATCAGCTTTTCTGTATGAGAACAAAGCCTGTAAATGTTTAAAACAATAATTTTTTTTAAAAAAAGGTTTTTTATAATAAAAAACCATAGACTCTCCATTAAGAAGTGGTTTTGGGGGCTTGTGGGTAGTGTGTTCTTCTCATTGGTAATAGTCTCTTAGAAGATACTAAAAGAACCATAGATCCACTAAATATACTAAGTCCATCATTATAAACCAAAAAACCCAAGTTCCTATTGGTGCCAAATACTTGGTAGCTAAATTGCACTTATGAATATGGGCCAAATGCATGATTTATTAAAGGCAGGTAAACTGTGACCTAAGATTAGGCTTTTCACCTAACATTATATTAGCCTACTGGAGATAGACATGATGAATGGTTAAGGAAAACAATAACAAAAATCAATTAACAATGGTTTTATGCTGATGTGGGAGTAATAAAGAAAAAAATAAGTGGTTGAAGTTTAAATGGCTTCAGGCCAAGGTAGATCAATAACAATAAGTGATTTAAGGTTTATGACCGTGTGTTGATAAGTAATCATTTGTAACTTTATATAATATTTTATTTAGTGATATTCTTCAATAAAAGTTACCTAAGTTTTACTAAGCAATGTAGCTTGGTAGATTTTTTTACTAATTCAATACTACAACTTGATATTGGCTTATAGGAAAGATAATTGGGACCTTAGTCTATTAAATAGGTAAGATATAATTTATTAACAAGTAATATTTCTTTTAATTTTGTTCAGACCAAAGTGCAACACAACTAAAAGCTCTATAATTATTTTAAACTGTAAAGTGCCAATGTTCTCCTTATGTATAATTTCTCTAGTGAGAAACGGCCTCTACTACTGAAGTAGTTTTTTGTCCTAAAATGCATAGCGAATATCTAAGATAATCTTACTTGTCAAGATATGATACAGTTTTTTATCTACTTATCTGTACCAGAGTCACGCCTATTGCTAAGAAAAAAGATTATGTTAATCAATAAAATGGCTGTTATAACCAACATGGGTAAAAACAGGATAATATCATAGTAAGATAGCATATAAGCAGAATCTTATTCATTCTTTTACAAATAATATATTGGAAGATAAAATCAAAATTTTATATGAGCAGCTACTTTTAATAGGTATATTTTAAACTTAACAAATTTCAAATGTAAGCAATTTATGTGACTATGGAGCAGAAAATTTAGTCTTTTATAGCCTCTTTAATAAGTATGTTCATATGTACTTGTGTTAATTTATACTTCCAAAAAAGGACACACATAACTTAATTGCCTTAACTTTTTGGATGTATGATTTTCCTAGCCCTCATGGTTTTTTAACCAGGTGAACACCATGAAGGCGACTTCTGGATAACAGACATATACCTTGTTTATGTAATCCACCATACAAACGTCAATAAGATACCAAATACTTTGATAATGAACCTCTAGGATATGTGAATGAATTTAGTAGCCCAAAATTTATTTACTTAGCTTTAGTATTAGCTTGTATAAGCACTGATAAATGTTTTTTATATCAGTCCTCACAGATCAAAATATGGTAAAAGTGTTTTAACATCTCAATCTATGGATTATTATGATTTCTTAAAGTTATGTACCTTTTGTTCTAAAGGCATGAGATGGGTAAAAATTGTGTCACTAGCAGGTGTCTTTACTCACTACAAACCCTAAGAGAAACTTCTGTTTTCTCATTCAAAAGTAAGTGTAAAATACTTGAAAGACTTGCATAAATTTTTTTATACTATAAATTTTATTTTAAACGCATATTTATTATAGGTTTACATGTATAATATTTTAATTTAAGGGATCCTATATAATTAAGGAACCAGAAAGATTACTTTTCAATCAAAATATGATTAAGTAGAAAATTTAGATTTTTTAGAATTAAGTAAGCAAGAGTACTGTATGGCAGGGGAGGATGCCCCAGTCCTAGAATATGGACCCTCTAACACTGCCTCCCCCAAGTAAAATCCCAGTCAATGTACTTTGAGTAGGGTCAATTATGACTGTGTTGGAGTTGCGCATCAATGCCCCAAATTGAGTTAGCAATTAGCAAAGGAAGTCCATGGATTTCCTGGCCTATCATACACTGTGCATGGAGGTTTTCAGTTTTATCCTCCTTTCCCTTTCATTTGAATTCCCCTTAATTGGTGCGGTATCATCCTCAGGTCAGCCCACCTCAAATAAAAATTCAAGAGTACTGTATGACACAAGACTAAAGGCTAGTAGATATTCTCAAACTATCCTCATTTTAAAAGGAATTATTTTAAAGCCTAAACTTTGAGGTATATTCTATAGTGATCTTTTAACATGTGAAATATAAACATCTTCTTCTACTTAAATAGCTGGTAGTAGATTTTAGTGCTCAGTACCAATCATACTTTAGTATAAATACAAACAAAGAAACTGTTAATAAAATTTATCTAATAACTGAAAACAACGACAAATGTTTCATTGTCACATTGAGAGGCTACTTTTTTCCTAAAATATATGACTCTCTTTATTTGGAGTTACCAGTCCTAAAAACTGGACAGGTATATTGAGACTTAACCTAAGTCAGATATATAAAAACTTTTTTAATATGCTAATCTCTAATCATTAGTTTAGGCTAGTAACCTTTCTTAAAAATTCAATTAAAAATTAAATTAAATTTATCAAAATTAATTTAATCCTTTTTTTATGTAGGATAAAAGAATATTATACCTCCGTTGAGGTTAAATGATAACCATATTTCTAAGTCTTGCTGGCTTTTATAACCTAAATTCTCAATAAAAAAGTATGTCTAGAAGAATTATTGCATTTAGTGAAACTAAATCACATTTTTCTTAATAAAGAA